>JBBBDQ010001046.1:1082500-1395000 GCA_037127315.1 Ascarosepion bandense
AGAGACTATGTTAATGATTAAAGTCGAATTTTGCCTAAATATGGTTGTTTTATTAATAAGGACCGGGATCTTTTGAATGATGTCTTAAGAAACGGTAACCAATTAATTAGTAATGACATAAATATCTTCTATCTGTAAAAATAAATAGTTGATATAGTATCTAACAATTATTTTTCATATTTTCTGATCATAAACTGTAAAACATAATCAGATGAATAAATATCATCAAAATGTATGAATAAAAAAATATTTACTCTAGTTTGCAAAAACTAGCCACTGACGAACAAGAATGATCATAGGAATCTTATTATACATCTGTGCGATGGATGTTGATGCACCTGGATAGATCATAATGGTCAGTAGCATTTATCTACTAATCATTTGATTATACCCCATACATAGTCAATGATATTTAAATTGCAAAACATGGAAGGCGTGAAAGATTATTTTTAGGTTGAACAATACCTGTATCGTGTTGACTCACTATGAAAGAGTCGAAACTGTCGGGCCCTAGCATGTGTAGAATTGTTTCATGCCATTAGTAATATTTTCTCACAACTGATTGCGCCGAGTTGTTCTCTAAGCATTTTCTTCAAATGAAAAATTTGCAAGTGTATTTTAGTGAAAATGGTTTATATAAAACATGTTTTGAAATGTTTCTAATATAGATTATACTATAAATTTGCTTTAATCAATAAATATCTACCTGCTTATTTAAAAATTGTTTAGTTGAAATTTACATGATTAATCTCTCATGTGAAGAGATGTATATTTGGCACATTATTCAGATATTAAAAAGTATATTGTTAAAAAAATTTCCTTAGTAAGATCAATTGTTTAAAAATTATAATTTAACCTATAGTCATTTATTTCTCTTTGTTTTGCATTGTAAATGCGTGAATAAACCAGTCTATATTAGTTTTCAATGAATTACGTGCAGGCAAGCAAAATTAGTATTCGGTCAATTTATAACTTTTTATTATCAAATCTGACTAAATATAAAATGTGCTGTAAATTAATGCATGAGATGCTGATAGTTTGTTTATATAAAATCCCGTACAATATCGCCCTATTGTTTTTCAAGGTGTAAATGAAATTTTGAGAATACATTCCTAGATGTTTTTCGGTCTAATATTAGTTGCAATACTACGAAGGTTTTTCATAGCGTTCAATATATATACAGGCGTTAATAACATGATATCAAATAGAAAGGGAGCTCATATTAACTAACCTAAACTAAAGATTATAGTTAAACTTCAAAAGATAATAGTCGAAACATTTTAGCTTAGATTAACAAATCTAGAACAAAGAAGGCGCTAAAATTATATATATTTTTTTAATATTGACGGCGCGTTTACATTTCTCTTCGTTATAGAAATATACCTCAATCACTGGCGTTTAGCAAATGCACATATTTATTTAATATTCATATTATTCACGAGTACATGCATATGAACACATTCAGTTGTATATATATATATATATATATATATATATATATATATATATATATATCCAGATGAAGAGAGCAAACAGGTTTATAATCCGGAGTTCTCCGACTTTTCTTTTTTTTAAAAAAGTGCTGAATACAACGTAGATGTTATAGTAAATATATATATATATATATTTAAAGAAATAATTTTAATCATGCAAAAGTCTCTTTAGACAGATTAAAATAAAGCTTATTTATTTTTTCATGTTTTTAAGAAAACAAACAGCAGGGATACATATAATTCTGAGATTATTTCGTCGTAACTAAAATGTATATATGCTGCAGGAAGTAAATAGTCTAGCTTTAAAAGTGACAGTTCTCCTTAGACATGTATGAATACAACAAATTCCCTAAATAAAATTTCAGATTCAACATTCATTCTGGTTAATTAAATGAAACATATCTATATGATGTATATTTTGTGTTTTTCCCCCTCCATGTTAAGTTTTTAATATGCAGGTGTATTGTTTTCTACATTCAAATATATCATTTCACTAAAGTTATTGCAAATTGTGTGATGACTAGATATGTGCTTTAAATCTCGAACCTTAGAAAGCTCGCAAATGTAGTGTCGAAATGTAAATCAAATTATTTTTAAATGAAAGAAAAATTAATTAATTAATTAATTATATATATATATATATATATATATATATATATATATATATATATATATAAAGATGTATGCATTTGAATGGAGAGAAATAATGAAAACGAGCTTGTCAGTCTGATTTAAGATTTGTTATTTAATCGGGTATTATTTATATATGTGCTTAATTAGTGTAAGATAAATGCAGTTTATTTAATGAGCTAAATCTCGAGAATGATTTTAAGTGAATTATGTTATTTTTCCGAATAGAAAGTCTTTTGTCTGCAATGAATAAAAGATATGCCCATAGTACTAGAGACAAAACGTGTTAAAATACAAAAGTTGTCAAGAATATGGCACAAATCCTGAATTCATCATAATTCAAGATGTCACATTATTAAATATTAAGCTCTTCAAATTCAAAGGTGCATGAATCATTTATAACAAATTTAGTATAAGAAATTAGTAAATTGATAATTGAATCGGTTGCGCTATAGAAAGCTTCGCCCCAAAACGAAAGTTGCAACAGAACACAAATCATTCAAATAAAATACAAAAATATCTGTTATAATTATAGTATAAAAGAAAGTTGTCGTGTAGATGGAATATTTCAATAAATCGTGTCTTTGTTTTGGATCTCATGCCTAGCACCAAGCTTGATTCAAAATATGTAAACCTGAACTATATGCAATAATTTCTCAGATCAAAAGCTAGAAATAAATTTCAACGCATGTAACCTGTATGTTTTAGAGAGGAGAATTTTTTCGAATCTTGTATAATGGTACAAGCGAATCACAAAGGCGTATTCCCAATAAGAGAAAACATATTATTAGAGGATGCTCAACAGTAGGAACACTTAAAAACATATCACTTATAATTAAAAGTATAACATAACTAAGATGTAACATTCCACCTTTCTTCAGACAAAATGTTTTTTTTAATAACTCGGACGAGAAATAAAAGCTATTGGGCATAATTAGACTGTTTTTTATGAAAGTGTTTATTTTTTGCTTTCAAATTTGAAAATTTCAACCGACAGTAGGAATGTCTGTCCAGACAATGAATTCTGACTGTTTCCATATATTGAGCCGATTAATTTTACCTATAATTTTATGAAGACAAGAGCCATCACAATTTGAGTATAGAAAAATATTTTCACGCTGGTTAAAATAATAACAATTTATCAACTGAAAACCTCAGACAAATTGGTTGTCAAAGGAAAACTTCGACAACATTTGATCTATAAAAACAAATACAATAATCCACTTATAATTGCAGTGGGAAAGATTAAAATTTTCACTGATTCCCATTGTTAGTACATATATACTGATTATTTATTCATCATTACATTTGTATGAAAGTAATGTTCGGAATAATTATATTAATTGATCTAAAAATATGTAAATGTAGTAATAGATTTGGAAGCATATATAAAAATAACTCATTTGTTTTTAAGAATACCTCAAAACATACATATAATTATTTATTAGTAACATTAGTTTTAACACTACGAAAACTGTCAGATAATTGCCAGAAATGCCTTAGTATAAAGAAAGACAGTAAAGACATCGAAGAATCAGAAGTCGTGCATATTCGTAAGGTAAAAATAAATATACGTTTTTTACCCTCCACAAAAGCAAAACAAGAGTTTTACGACAAAAAAAAAGAGAGATACACAACAACTAACCACAAGAATCCAACAAAAATAACAAGCCCTCCCCTTTCTGCAGTTTACAGTTGTAGTGGATGGCATTGGTTGAAAGATTGTTTTTTCAAATACGAAATTGCCGAGCGTGAGGCATGATGGGCCACAAAGCAGCAGAATGCAGAAACAAAAACCAGCCTAGTAGGGTAAGATCTACTAGAGTGGTATATGAAAACAAGGAAAACACCACAAAATATGTAGAACTGGAAATATTGAATAAAAAGACCAAATTACAATTGGATTCTGTCAGACTTAACAGTAATAAAATTACAGACATGGCGGAAGATGAACAAGCCGACCATGTTAGGCGCACAAAACATTGCTAAATCAATAACAGGGAAAAAAATTAAATTGGAAGGTGAAATTATCGTAAATGTAAAATTTTGAGGAAAAACCAAAAAGTTAAAAATATATGTTATGTAATACACAAATTACTTGGTAGGAACGTATTGGATGCAGAAATTTAATATATGAGATTTACCATTTTTTGTTGTGGCGGCAGGAAATACGGAATAAAAAAAATGTATTCTCAAGCAGTAACAAATTCACAACAAAAATCGCTCAAAAGAAGAATAAGCAACCTGTATTTATAACACCGAGAATTACGGGAAAAACATTCAAACCAGGTGAACAACTCAGACACATCAAACAAATACAATGAAGGAGTGAAAAGCCAAGCTCGTCAACTTCCAAAAACGTTGTCGCGAGAAAAAAAGAAATATTTTGGAAGCCATTGAGAATAATAGATCCCAAGTAAAAAACATGCTTGTTCAACACCAAAAAGAAGCAATGCAGTGAGGTGTTGGGGATCATTTTTTTCCACATAAAAATGGACTCGCCTGATAACTATATATAATCCTACCTATACAGAGAACGGAGTAGTTGTAAAAGAGTTGAGTAGTTAAAGAGTCAGTTGGTCCGTAAGTTGGTTGCAGAATTAGTTGGAGTTGTTTGGATATAGACTCATTACCGGACATACTATTTCGCTGCAAGACTGTAATTTGATTTCTACTAATAGTATTCCTGAATGGACTTAACTAGTGTTCCAGTTGTATAATTTTATTCAATATAACTTACATTTCTATCTCCATATCCATTTTTGTTATTTATTATTGTGTCTGCTTAGTCAACCGGAATCCACAACAATATACATGGACCAATTATCTTAATTTATCTATTTTTAATATAAACAGTATACTAAGTGGGAATATTTTTGTTGCTATCATTCTTTGTCATTTTATTATGTGAGACGACCATAAAGACGAGTCTTACGGGTCAATTAGTCTACGCTTATTGTCATTAATGGGATTTAGACGATATATATTTTAGACACGTCAAATCAATTGACGTTTTACTCCAGGGAACGCAGGTTACAGTCCTACCGGACGGTGCGGATATTCTAAAAAAGATTTCTTGATTAATCTGGCCAGTACATATAAATATATATACTGCTTGATTTGTATATATATATATAAGTTGCGTTTAGAAAGGGAAAATGAATAAACATTGTTTTTTATATGTTTAGTTTAAACGTAAAATCACAATGTAAATTTAACTGTAATTAAGATCCACTTAACATAGTGACATTACAAACAACAGTTTGTGTCTGCCCTATTGGTGACCCAATATAACACATCAACATTGTTTTTTTGTGTGTGTGTGTGTCTAAGCAAATCTTTTGGAAAGTCTCTGTCACTATCTCAGTTAGAAACTAAATATTTGACTATTCTTACCGTAGTCAAGCAGATATTTTCCAATTTTATTTGCTTTTTAATAGAATCAAGTCATTCTGGTTGCGAGAATTTACATAGTGCACGATATAAATGGCTATAAACCATAAGCCGGGTACTAACAAGCATTCAGTGGTTAGCGTGGTCATTGAGTATTGTGCTTGGAAATTTTAGTGGCTGTCATGTGGTAGACAGTGAACAACCATCGTGTGTATGTGTGCGCGCGAACACATGCGTGTGTGTATAGATGATTATGTGAGAATGTGTGTAAAGACTGTGACTGTTCTTTTAAAACATGCGTAATTTCGTAACTGTTTTAAGATATTTCAGAATAAAAATATTTTGAATTTATTATTATTATTATTATTATTATTATTATTATTATACTAAATATTATTCATCTTTCACTGGAAATGTGTAGATTAATATTAGATTATATGTGCAATCCTCTGCTAACTGCGTAATTATTATTGCATTTTTGAACGCAGACACTGAAAATTTATGAAACAAAAAAATTACTGAACGAATATTCAATACAAGTAGGAAGGAACGATTGCTTCAATACAGGCATGCACAATTTCATAACTGTTCTTGTTGATGCGTTTGAATTCGTGAAGTACTTCTCCCACAATTCCTGTCCTCCTGCATCGATTGAAACTCTGCAGCAATGAGTCTTCAAGATTTGGCAGAGACTCAAATAAAGCTGATTACAATGATATGATATTTCGTGTTCCAATTGATTACACGGTACATGCACTGAACTGCTGTCTCTCTCATATATATTGATTACGCAAAACATGCACTTATTCTCTGTATCATACGCTCATATATATATATATATCCATGCTGCATATATCAGGTTATTTTCTTTTATATGTGTGTATATTATTTCAAATTGAAATTATGTCCAAAAGTTTTAATATTTAACAATGTTTACCAGTTATTTATCTCAGCATGTCTCTTATATTTTGAAAAATATTGCCTTCCTCAGCTAAAGAGGATTTCACATAATAGTCTTTCATAAAAAGCAATTTTACCAAAAGAATATGTTTCATATTAATAATCAACTAGTCTAGCAATATCATATCAATAATATAACATATCACTCAATAAATACCTAACAAAGCAAAAATTTCTCAGAAAGATCAGCTCATTCATCAACATAGTCTTCGTCTAGGGGTCCTCTAACAATTCGATGTTTTGAAAAAATTGTTTTTGGCCTGTAAATACACCTCACTTTCCGATATATGTTCTTCATTGACGCCAAATCTTTTTTGGAGCATTTATTAAGTTCAGAAAATAGCCAGTAGTCACTCGAGGCAGATTTCGAGAACATGGTGGATGCAAAAGCAATTCAAATGCATTCCATGTAGTTTTGCCATTGTTGCGATCGACTTTTCATACGGAGAGTTGTCTTGGTGAAAGATCACTTTCTTTCTTCAATTTGTGCCCGTGTCTCAGCGATTATTTCTTTCAAACCCACCAATAATGCTATATATTTTGCGCCATTGAATTCCCCTCCTTAATCACGGTAATCGATGAAATTAATACCTTATCAATACGGAGGCCAAAATCTTGCGTGCAGATGTTTGCGTCTTTGGTCGCTTTGGAGGATTTTTACTTGCTGATGTCCACTCAACTGACTGCGATTTGACTCCAGAGTGAAGCGTTGGCTCCATGTTTTATCTATTGTCACATAGTTACGAAAAATCCCTCTTGTTGCTTTGAAACAGTTGAAAACAACGCTCTGCAACGTCGACGCATTGTTGTTTTTCTTAAGACTGTTAGCAAACGCAGCAAACTTCTTTGAACACAGCTTTCTCATTTACCAATGTTCATGCAAAATGGCGAATTCACTACCTTCTGATATGTTTAACTCCTCAGATATCTCATGAAATTTCAATTTACGATCGTCCAAATCATTTTGTGGATTTTTTGGTCTTTCCGGGACAGCTGCCAATTCGAGCGACCTGATTTTTCAGCAACATTTTGACTGTACGACCGCGTTTTGACTCAGCATACCACCACTTAACCATTGCTCCGATGGAGCATAATCCGAATAATACATATCAAGCTATTGCTTGACTTCAACAGCATTTTCCTATGAGAAATTAATGCATTATCAAAACAGGAATTTCATATTTTTCAATTCTTTTGAAAATTTGCAACAGTAGCACCACTGAAATAACACTAATTCGTAAACTATTAATCCTATTAGGCCTAAATCTTTTCATGTGCTATTTGAAGATAAGTACTTTATAAAATTATAAGTTTTTTTTATTAGTCCCGCCATCTATATGGACTTATTGAGTGATGTGTTAAACTAATATTTTATTTATTGTTGTCAAAGACATTTGACTTAATCATACAAATACATTTTCTCTGCTTTTTGGTTGCAAATAATTTTGGACATTTCATTAAATACAGAGGTTATTTCAAAATGGAAAGCAGCAAACAAAATCAATATTTTTAAAACATATATATATATATATATATATATATATATATATATATATATATATATATCATTTATGTATAGTAGTTTTCAAACAACCGAAAGATTTTCAAAATTAGGGCGGAGATATTATATCATCATATCACACTTTCATCTGTATTAGCATGATCCTAGTAAGTATGTATGTGCATGATTATATCTGTAAATAATTTCTGAATCTTTATTTGATATTTTTCTCGTACTGGTAACAACCTAATAAAAATTTTCCTCCTGGCGCAATCTGCATATATTGCCAGCGTTTTATGGTTTGGCTTTTTTCTATATCAGAGTCTCTTCCAATTTTCAATAAAAAATCCACACGTGGCCAGTCAGGTTGGTATGATAGTAGATGTTTCTAGATTCAATGTAGATTTATTCATTATTCCATCTGATTAGAAAAATCTTTTCGGTAAACCTCAAAAATATTTTTTTGTTCATCTATATCATGTACACCTACGTTGTACATAATCCGTCCTGTATATATATATATCCCTAAAGTTACATTCCTTGTTAGTCTTCTAATTTTGTACGTTGCTATTTAGTTTTCTGGTGTTTTGTGTTTTTATGTAATATTCTAAATTATTAGTACAATATAATTTAATGTAACTGAATTCCTACTGAAAATTTGTTCAAATCTAATTGTTTTGGGGAAGTGTTTATTAATTTAATTTCTAAATTATTAGTACAATTATAATTTAGTTTGTTTGAATTTCTACTAAAAATTTGTTTAATTCTAATTGTTTTTGTGCAGTGTTTATATATTAATTTAAAATATTAATATTTCTTCTTCTTTTAGATTTTACTTCTAAGTTAAACTGTGGCTTCAACCAAGTAATATTTTGAATTCTATTATTACTATTTGTTTTTTGGGCTGAGGTTTGTATTCTAAATTATTCTTATGGTCAGATTTGTTAAGGCATCTTCATAATCTTATTTCTTTTCATAATAGTTTGCCTTGTTGAACGAATTTTTGATAGATTGTGCTCTATTCCTTTATGGATGTGTTTGATGATGCTTGTTGGCTAGTTAAGTCTTGTGTTTGCATTTATATATGGAACGACATTGCCATTTTTAAAAATAAATTCTATATCTAATATATTTTTTATTTGTTTCAAGTACTATTTCAAATTCTAGATGGTTAACGATTTCGAAAATCATTTTTCCTATTCTAAAATTCTCTTTTTTGTTGTCCGGTGCTATCATTAATCCGTCATCTCTGAATAATATGCGTGTATTTATTTGCATTACATACATAATTCTACTCATAATGTGTATTCCCATTTATTTTTTGAATATTGGACCCGTCAAACGAGCCTTGTAGTACATCAAATGTCCCTTTTTATTTTATTTTTTCAATTTATTTTTTAATGCTTCACCATTGTGGAATAGAATAGATCTCCGGCAATGCTGAATTATATTTATTTGATCGGATCGTATATCTATGAACAGTCTCGAATAATTTAACGGTTCCATTATGCCTTATCAGCTATTGATAAGTAAAAGTTTTATTTTTGGAACATTTTATGAAAGTATATTTGTTTTAGTTTTTAGTTGTATTTTTAAACTAAGAAATAAAATCACATGTGTTTTTCCATTATTTGGCTTCAGTAGCAAACTTCAGTAAGCCATGAATGTTTTTTTTATATTTGAGAGTTTGTCTTACCTACTTCAGTTTTTGTTTGGTTTAAGAGCCAGAATGAGGGGCTAATAGGAAAAGTGTCTTTCTGGATTTTATTGTTAGGATAGCTTGCTTACCAATCATAATTCTCTAGATTAATGTAGTCGTCTAGTACGTTAAGATTTTGAGAAATCTCACTGCCAATCTTTGGTTACAGAAGTGTATGATAGGGGATTTGTCCATTTCGGATAAACTCCACTGTTTCCGGTTACATTCCTGATATGTAAGTTCCTGAAAACTGTCATTGAAGGGATATCAACCAAACTTCTTGGAACATTAACGAACGCTTCCAGGTTTCGAATGAATCAGTCTGACTTCATCTGAAGCAACTAAAAAATAGAGGAAAAGTTGATTAATTAGAAATTCCAGATACTTGAAGTATCAACGCGTGCATAATATATCCCGTTTCATTTTAGGCACCTCAACGTAAATATATTTGACAGAATGCCCATCGGTTGTTACTTTGCGACCCTGTGCCTTACAGAAGAAGTGCAACTTTACACCTACCCAATTTAATGCTGTGTATTAAGTTTTTCACTGATTTAGTATACAGGTGGTGTTTACTTTGAGAATAAAGACATGTAAAACTTTATGTACTTTTTTGTTTATTGAATAAATAATCAACCAAGAATATTTTGGTTACCATGTAAATGCCCAATATTAAACAGCAGGCAAACATACACAGAATATATATTTAATGTTGTTTCAATTCATAGGTTATAATCGCATAGCTCAACAATCAACAAAGATTATACTGATAAAGATACTCCGTGATTAGCGTTATCCAACCCAATATATATATATATATATATATATATATATATATATATATATATATATATATATATATGTATGTATATATATATATATATATAGTCATCAACAGACAGATCTGTTTCGCGGTATATGTTATATACAATGTATACATACGCCGTGAGTATTTAAATTAATTACTGAATGAATGATGCGCAGATGCGTAGATGCGTGAGTTGTCACAAATAATCAGGACGGTTAAACACCTGATTGCTTCTAAAACACGACCGAATTGACATCACTCGGCGATTCTACAACTGAGCTTTGGGCGCTTGGCAGAAGAAGGCGGATTTAGCTTGTTATATGCAATATATACACACACGCCAGTAACCGAGAGTGTTCAAATACATTACTAAATTAATGATGCGTAGATCCATGAGTAGCTACTGTTTTTCAATGTCTACAATTCTTCAACAATGCCTAATCGGGATATCGTCATTAAACTTAAGGCTGTTTTGAAGTAAATCATGCACCCCGCTAACACAAAATAATTAGATTAGACGCTTTATATAAAAAAGCTCTAAGTGAAAACTGTTTGTGTATTTTAAGCTAAATCATGCCACGGCGAGTATCCTAATTTTTATATTATAAACGCTAGAAACGAGTTGTAAATTGGGCGACAAAGAATCTAAACTCATACGAGTTCTAACAGCATTGATGGGCTTATTTAAACTAATATTGAGTTATAACAAGTAAGAATTTTTTTTTCCTTTAACAAACCTTATTACAGGCGTTTGAAAAAAATAGTGTGTCCGGCTTCTTGATGGAGCAATGTTCGCGCAAAATTTGTTTCTCCACCAAAGACACAGTGATCCGATCATGGATGACTCTTGGATTGAAACCTCAAAAAGGTATTTAAGGTATTTTTTCTCATTGCCCGTACCGCTGCATACTAACAAAGATTGTCCGGAGGTTAATCGCAGCTAAGTAAAAAAAAAAAAAAAAGAATATATATAGAGAGGACAGATTAGCAGTGCTGGCACAAAATCATATAGCTGTATACGAGATTCTCGTCACCGTAATAACAGATCATCTACCTATCTATATTTTCAGTTTGGTCACATATTAAATGCAACATCTGACAAATGGATCAGGGATTAAATTTTGATGGATTCCCTCTACGAGCTCTAAAGCCGCCACCATCTTTGCAAAGAACGTTTAGTCAATTTGGGGAAAACAATAACAGTTACTAAAACTAAAATAGAAGTTGGATGCAAAGCCAATGAAATGACCAGAACCAGTTATGCTGGGTTAATGGTTCTCTGTCCCGTCATTCTCTTCATTTAACAATAATACAATCATTGACATTCACTCCATCAAAATTCACTACACCATTTTCTTCAATCCAATCCGCTCCAGCCATTCCAGTCTCTACACCTACTTCTACACATTCAATATTACCTGAAAATGACTAATAAAAAACAAAGAAGTCCCAGAAACGGTAGATAAAACAGAGAAAAATAGTCCAACTCATTGCTTCGGGCAAACGTCTGCCGCATATCTAAATACCATGTTCTTCGAAACATTAAAAAAATCTAATCTGGATAGCATCCCTGTCCAAAATTAGTTAGGTTATATATTTCATAATTGTTGTTGTATTTGATTGAGTGTATGCCTGAGTGAACTTTAGCTGGAGGGACCAGAGATGTATAGAATTAAATGACCCGCATTAATTTCATCCAGTTAAATGATGTCTCAAGCACATTTAAATATTAGGGCTTTTACATGCTTGCACTATTTTATTTAGTTACAATTAAATATTTTATTTCCTATTGTATAAAAATAAGTTATTTATTCACCACGCCCACATACAAGAATCGTATATATGAGTAATATTTAACTTTTCACTGAGAATCTGAAGTGTTTTCGTGGTTGTAGTAAGGATGGTATGTGGGTGTTGATCTGATCTATATGATATTGGGGTTTCATTGGGTCAGTGATTGTAGCTTGGTTATTTTTATATAAAGAAAGAAAAGAACAAGCCTTCACTATCCAAGGTTTTGGCCTGTGCCACTGTTTTGTGATTTTCTCAAAATAAATAAGACGATTTATTCAATTTAACAGAGTAATATAATCTAAAAAATTTAAATATTCTACAATTTCATAGGTAATATTTTTCTTTTAGCAAAACCTTCTTGTCATCAAACCCAAAATTTCTGACGAGCAGCAGGTTTTGCTGCGAAATAGGTATTACCCATGAAATTGTAAATTGTAGAATATCTAAAATATTTTCTAATGTTTATATATATATATACATATATATATATATGTGTGTGTGTGTGTGTGTGTGTGTGTGTGTGTGTGTGTGTGTGTGTGTGTGTGTGTCAGCGCGCGCGTGTATTTTTCTGTTAAGGAAAATTTTTGTAGTTGACCTATGGTTAATAAAATTCACCTGAAATTAAGCATATGGTTTTTGGTAGGCCCTTTCAGTTTTTCAGAATGATCTACAATTTGTTTTTCGGGTATTTTTCTTGTACTATGTGGATGATAGCATCATGGCTGATCGACTATATTTTTCGATTTGGTGAATTCTTGGATTAGCCTAATCGATTGAGTTCGACTCAGATCTATTTTGGTTGAATTCAGAGCTGGATTCACTCAGAAACTTTGACTAATTGTAACTCTCCGTCTGGAATTCACATATGTCCTCTAATATATTTCGCGCAAAACTATTTGTTTGTACACTGATTTTCTTTTGGAACACATTCAGTGCAATTTCTTAAGTTTTTATTTGTTGCAGTAAAAATCAAACCAAAGTTATAACTTCAATATTTAAGCATAACGAAATAAATACAGATGTAACACCCCAACGGCCCGTCCTAACAGTTTCCTCAGGCGGCCGTTCTCCACGCTGTAATGTTGCCGGGAGTTTGTTGAAAATGTCGGCCGGACAGCTGGGGGTACAAGATTGAACTATAAGGAACGAACTTCCACAACTTGGATGAGTTGAAAAGGATGCTTTATTCGTTTAGAGTTAGCCTTGTCGGTTGGGGCAGGCGAATGTGACATAGCTCTAACTCTAATTAATGGAGATCAACAAATCCAAACTGAACGAGACAAGACGAACGGAGATTCTTCCTTCAAGCTCGCACCCGGCTGACTCCCTTCTCCTTAACTTCTTCTTAACTTACTCACTTGGAAAAAATACCTGAATTTATCAAAAATTACACCAAGCAATTCTGATTGCTTGGTGTAAGCTTCAGGGGAAGAAAAAGAAGAGAAAAAAAACAAGAAACGAAGAAAGGAAAGGGAACCCGTTTTCAACAAGCACCGTAAGGTAAGCAGAATTATTTACTCCCTTTTTGTCAGGCCAAAATTCTCGCAGGCAGAAGAACGGTTGCCACTAACGGCCGTACGATCGAAAGAAAGATAAAAGAAAAGAAAAGGGACAATGAATTGATTAAGAAGAAAAAAAAAGTTGTGAGTACTTTGAGAGAAAAAATATAAATTTTGAAAAAAAAAAGGAAAAGAAAAAGAGAAATAGAAACAACGCGAACGGTGTGAAAAAAAAAACAAGAAACAAAGGAAAGGGAACCCGTTATCAACAAGCACCGTAAGGTAAGCAGAAATTATTTCTCCCTTTTTGTCTGGTCAAAAAAAGAAAGAAAAAGAGAAATAGAGACAACTTAAACGGTCTGAATGAGTACTTAAAAACAAAACAAGGAGAAGACGAGTTAAGTGAAGGGGAGTCCGCCGGGTGCGAGCTTGAAGGGAGGATCTCCGTTCGTTTTGTTTCGTTCAGTTTGGATTTGTTGATCTCCATTAATTAGAGTTAGAGCTGTGTGTCACATTCGCCTGCCCCAACCGACATGGCTAACTCTAAACGAATAAAGCATACTTTTCAACTCATCCAAATTGTGGAAGTTCGTTCCTTATTGTCAATCCTGTACCCCCAGCTGTCCGGCCGACATTTTCTACAAATTTTCGGCAACATCACAGCGTGGAGAACGGCCGCCGAAGAAAATTGTTCGTGACGGACGTTGGGGTGTTACACAGATATCTATTTTTGCATTCTAAATTATTATAATAATGTCGTAATTGTTTGTTCTTCATTTATTTGACAACTTCCTTTAAAAAGTGTGCAGGAATGGCTGTCCAAAACTTACTCTCAGTTGAACCACAAACGAATGTTTTCATTTAAATCTCCCTTCAACTCGTCGATCTGTCCGACATTTAATCAAACTAGTGTTCATTGTTTCTCTATGTACGTCCTGATTACAACGCGTTTTATGTGTTTCCAAGGACAGAAACTTTAACTATTTATTATTCTACGTATAATATCCTTGTTGTTATTATTTGCCTTAAAACGACGTCGTTGCTGATATTTTTAACCAACATTATTCTCATAATAATTTCATAGAACCACGTCACATTTGTCTTTGCAACTTCATCTGTGACATTTTTTTTCAGGCTTTACCAAATTATACATAGAGATATGTCAGCGGTTCAACATTTTTTCTATTTTTCTAATCAAATAGATATTGTTTCATATTAAAACTATAACTTATAACTCTCTATTACATTATGTATTGAAATAATCTTTTTTTAAGTAGTGTTATTATTCTTTATGACGATAGCTTTCGCATGTTACGCATCATATTCAAATAATAATAAAAGAACATTGAATTTCTCCACTACTTACGCAACAGTGACTTCACTTGTGAAGAGGAAAGGCCTTTGTCCGAATACTGAGCTGAACAACTCATGAGATCACAACTATTTCCAAAGTCATCGCGACGATGAAAAAAAAACTGACTATACCGTGTTTTCGAAAAAAAATAGCACAAAAATATTCTATTTTTTGTCTACATTTTTAAGATGAAGTAGTATTTACATTATTCGGACCGTTATACACATCTATTTTCCATATTCATATTCCCGATATTTCGACGGTGTACGCTCCAGCCTTCTTCAGATGATTAGAAATTTGTACCAAACCTTTCATTTCGATCTCTGGGGTATATCGTTCTCGATCCATTAGATATGCCAGTTATATCCGTTTAACACAATTCAACTAAATATTTTTCATCAAAGCTGTAGCCAGGTATTGAACTCACTATACTTTGAGTCATATCAGTGGTGCTTACCAACCCTTTTATCCACTGGGTCATGTGTCCGTGATGACATCAGAGTAGGAATTTTTTTCAAATGTTTTTAAGTCTTATATACCAAGTAATGTCTTGATAAAAAATTTACGACATTCAAAAGCGTCGTGTCCGCATAATTATTTTCAAATCATCCAGATTTGGTATGGTTCCTGGACGGAGAAGTGTATACCCCACTGAACGAAACAAAAAGTTTGGTTCGAAATTACAATCAACTGAGTAAGCCCGGAGCGTACAACTTACGAACCTTCTTGAATGTCAATAAAGAAATTAAGATGAAAACAACAGTCCTAACAATGTAAATAATTTATCAAATTTTATTATGTAAGCACAACTGCAATGTAGTAACTGAAATCAGAAATTTTCTAATAAATACTGATACGATTAATGTACCACCTAATTCAGGATTTACTACTTCTTCTAAGAAATATTTACGCAAGTTATATTTTATTATTAAATTATATATATATATATATATATATATATATGCGTATGTGCGTGTTTGTGTTTATATATATATATATATATATATATATATATATATATATATATATGTAAAGTGTTGAGTTGTGAAGATGCCAGGTAAGAAGATTGCTATTTTTTCAGTGAGTTCAATGAATTAGTGATAATAGTATATTTTAGCAATCTGGTTTGAAAACAATGTCAACCCATTAAATGTAGATCAACGAAAATGACAAGAATACAAATCATCATAAAGCAATTAAGCAGACTTTCACTCAATCACGCGAAGGGGAATTAAAAACAACAAAAAGCAATAAGAACAATCAACCACCAGCAAACACTAGCAGACACTAAAACCTGGGCAGTACAATATAAAGCAATCAAAAGCAATAAACCTGTAGAAACATTCTCTTTCATAGATATTGAATTAAGAATTCGACATGAAATTTCTCGGTTAAGAGACAAAATACCCCCACCAACACCGGCTACTGAATCTTAGGAGGGAATTCATCAGTAAGTGTTGCCACAAGGCAAATTTTTTGAATACTTAAATTTAGAATTTAAATCACCGTTGACTAGATGTTAGAATATAAATTAAAATGATTTGATTTAAGTTTTAATCTTAAAATTAATCTTAATTTTACCCTAATGTTAACCTTAAAAATTATTTCAACGCCCTTAACTTCCTATCCCAAGCTCCTTTAATTGCCTATCTTTAGAAAATATGGATTCTTTTACTAAATCCATTTTTCCTTGGTTAACCCATATATTTATATATATATATTTTTTTCTCTAATATTTTTTCTCTAATAATTTTTTTTCTCTAATAATTTTTTTCTCTAATAATTTTTAATCTGATAACTTCCTGTAATTGGCATTTAGCTCGCTTCTACCTAAAAGGTTTAATTAAATAAACATAAAAAAAATGTTTAAAATCTTATATTGAAACCCATTCCTTTAACAAATCCCTATATATATATATATATATATATATATATATATATATATATATATATATATATATATATATTTCTTTAATAACATTACATTCATGACTTCTTGTAATGGATAAACTTAATTAAAAATTTTTAAGATATTTTATTTAAATCTATTCCTCCCCTTCCTAAATATACCGTTACAACATCCTGTATCCCCGCCACTGTCAGCTCTGTCCTGTTGTAATTTGTGACCGTTGTTAACCTAAAACCCTTCCACCCTTTACCCCAGGGGCATCGACATTTGGAACAAAACAATGTCGCTGACGTGATGTAGAATCTCTATTAGCGATCCTATGTCGAAATGTACATCCAGCACCTTTGAATTTTGAAAATTTTCTCTAATTTATATTGGCTCTGTATTCTTAATATATTGAGCTCTCTGCCTGCATCATTTTTTAATGTTAAAAATTGTTAAATATTAATTAGGATCAGGTTCTATGAATTTACCTTCCTACTCTTCCACTTCGGATTAAAGAAAAACAAATATATAAATGATAAATTTTTCGACATTTTAATTTCAAATATATCAATATTGCGATGGTAGGATTGAATTTTATTATTAACGGTAAAATATAAGCCATATTTTGCTAAGTTATGAAGAGAGGCGAACACAATTTCGAAAAACTGCATTAATTCTGAAACTATCAAACCGAAATTATTGGCATTATGAAAATAATTGATGTTAAAATATTACAGAAATAAATACGATAATAATTAAAATGTTATTTGTTTAAATCAATTTGTCTCAATAAAGACGATAATTCTAGTAAGACACCAGATGTTACATGAAGTTGGAATACAAGTCTAACTATGAAACAAGAGATACACCTTTCCTTCTGTACTAAAGCAGAATGCAAACAGAAAGGTCAGAGATCTTATTGAGCAGAAATAAATAAAATTTCAAAGTTTAAGCGGTTATTAAAAGTATAAAGATTAAGTAGACAATAGAAGGCACAATAAAGTCAATACTAAATGCAAAACTGGATATAAATCTTTGCAGCTATTCAAAAGACCAAGCAGCAGTCTACGGCTATATCGTGTTGAATACACCGGTTCCTGTCCGATCACCGAAGTTAAGCAATATCGAACCTGGTCAATACTATAATGGGTAACCATTTGGGAATACCAGGTGCTGCAAACGTAAGGACCAAGAATGGTCCATCGATCCTCCAGGTTTGGGGGTGGGTGCAGTGTGAACAACCTTGCCCCGTAATAAAACTGTTGTTACAGCAACAAGTTGCTGCCCTATGAACCATCTGGGTGTGATGGATAAATGATGACAGGCGACACTATCTACTCGTAATGAAACAGAACATTTAGAAATAATGTCCAGGCGGGGATATTAGATGTATACATTTTAAGTAGACTTCATATGAAAATGGAAACCTGCTATAAACAATATTGTAAAGCACTTAAAACTTTGAATTGTATTTCTGTCTGTATTTCTGGTTCTTATGAATTATATGCAGAGTTTATTATCATATTTTTCCTAAAACACCATTTTTATCATTATCATCTCTGATCTCATCAATAATATTTGTCGATCTTTGTAACTTTAAAGGAAATTTAGAACTAAAAAAAATTAATCTACGGGGTATATTTTACTTGTACCTTTTCTCATGTTAGGCATATCTCGTGGAGTTATTATATTTTAGACACACTTCCACTCCATAGATTGTACTTACAATTGCTTTGTCACCAAATTCACGAATCAATAGTTTAATCCAGGACTAATATCTCAATTACATAAAAACTTAATTTAAAAATTCAGATCGACATAAACCTGATGAAGGATGGGTGTTCAACGTCCGAACTGTTGTGATGACAAGTAAGAAGAGGTCAATATTCAGCTTGTAAATAATGTAAATAGAGGAATTTTTTTTAAGAATATGCAGTGAATATAACATTTACTAAAGGCTTGAATGTAATCAAATTATTTTACTAAGACATCTGACGAAACATATTCATGAAGACTGAATAACCAAATAGGATTTTTGTAGCGATGGTTGCAGAGATAAAATAGGGTGAATATATTAAAAAGTGTTAGAGTTTAAGAAATTCTTGTACCGATTTGTCTAATATGACATAGAAATTAACAGGGGAAAATGGAGTAATATTTTATGTACATCCTGAAGAAAATAACATTTTACCTTACTTCAAAATTGATGAAGATAAATGCAAAGCATTTTGTATGCTTTTGAACAAGATAATTTAGAGTGGTACAGTTGAAATTACAATTAAAAAACGTTAATTTGAAATGTTTATCATGAAAATATCTAGTCGTTTACTATATCGAAAGAATACTATCGTCTAATTAACAAAGACACTACAAATAGAATTACGGACAGCCTTTCTATATTCTAACCAAAGGAAAACTTGCTATTTAGTGATAGACAAAAAACATATCACTAAATGTACTGTAATTTTTGTTTGCCAAAATACATCCGATCTCCTCTGAGATGTCCATAGAATTGAACTTTTAAGACAAGATAATGTAATTGTAATCGCTGTGATTGTATTTTTTATTGTATTTTATAAACACGAGTTTAATTAAATGCGCTCTGTTATAATTATTTTAAAATTAATCACTGGGGTTACTAACTATTGTAAATCAGCGCTCTCACTCAAAATGGACAACAAGAAATGATAAATCGCAACATGGTGTAAAATGAGTTTCAATACAAATGCATTATAAAACGTTGCTACAATACTCATAATAAGCCTGATCAGTGTTAGTTTCTTGCTTTCGATATTAAGGGCCTATATAATTTGAAGTGTTTTTTTTTTTATTTTCGTGGTGTAGCATACTTGCATAATTTTGAGAAAGAAAATAATATTAAATCCACGGATTTATCTTTGAAAAATTAAAAGAAAATGCAAGTAATATGACATTGGAAAGAGTAGGAAATTATTTATTATTTTGAAATATATCTTATACACAAACATTTTACAGTAACGATGAAAAATGCTTCAGTATAAGTTATATTTAAAAATAAGAAACTGCCAAAAATCGAACAATAAAGGAAATAGAGAACTAGTTACACACACACACACACACACACACACACATATATATATATATATATATATATATATATATATAAGAACGCTCACGTAACGGGGTTTTTCTAGCGTTCACGTGGCAGGGAAAAAACCGTTACGTGAGCTTTCTTAAAACAAATTAAACCGTATAATCAGTTATTGCATAGTAGAAACATAGGTCACGTAATAACTCGTTTACAAATGGAAAATATTCAAAAGTATAATATACAATATATTTGTATTGAACACTTTTTAATACAAATGTGCAATGGTTTAACATTTGTATGAAAGAAATTAAGTAATTAAGCAATATATATATATAATTTGTGGCCGCCGACCATTCCGAAAAGTGTGTTGTTAAAATATAAGTCCTTAAAGTATTTTAAGATAGGATAGTTAAAATTAACCCCCTCACAAAAGAAAAACAAGCAAATATACAGGCAAAATACTATTAAGAAAATATTGCTTGATGGTACAGGAAAACTGGTCATATTCCCAACTGAAGTTTTTATGAATAATGGGCTATTTCATCTTAAAATACATTTTTGTAATGTATATATATATATATATATATATATATATATACATTTACCCTCGATAGATTTACTGATTACTTGATAAGCATGCTGTGTGGATTTAGATTCAGTACCATGCACTTTAACTGGAGCAGTTATAAGAGAAATTACATGAAGTTTCTTATTTCTACGCAAAAATCATTTCATTTTCCAGCAAAATTCGATGTATTTTCAGTGAAAATTATGATTATATATTGAAGTTTTGAATATATTTGTTTATAAAGTCACACTGTTTTATATAAAAGTTCAAACAAAACAATGTCTAAAACTCATTTATGAGAATGTGATGCCTAATATGATCACAAGAAAAGTTAAGAGAGTGTGGTATTTATGAGAATACGGAGGATATGGAATGATTGTTTCTTGACTTAGAGAGTATAAGGTTGTTGTGTTTTGGCTAAGAGAAACCTCCTCTTTACAAATAGAATATCAGAAATACAACAATTGCAAATAAATAGCAACAAAATAGAAATAACTATACAGTGTTTTGTTTCTAGGCTAGTTATTTAAACAATTATATTGTAAAACCTCGCCCCTTGCGTAATTCCTTAAAACCAATTAAAACTGTTGATTAAATAAAGAGTTATATTCACAATTTAGAAATGGTGAGTTAAAGAAAGTCGGATGATACAACAAGCGAAAGGCTGTAAGTATAACATACATTAAGAGAAATTTGATCAGAAGAAATATATATATATATATATCAATTAAAATCCATCATTTCGAAAAAAATGCGAATATAAATGATATTGACTCTATCTCATATTCGAATTGTAGATCGAGCTAAGTGGATTACGGCAATTTTAAATTGCTTGATTATTTCCTCAACGATTATGTCAGTTCGGCAGTAATTTTACTAATTATATATTACTTGTAAATGCCTGTATCTACTTAATGTTTATACTTTGGGGCTTGCTTTATTTTCTTTTTTTAGCTTTTCGCGGGTTAAAATGCAAAAACAAGTAATTGTGACACACTAATGCCGTTCAATGATTAGTACGAAGGAAGCAAATTGCAAAAATTACGACTGAATCTTCGTCTGCAGCCGAAATAAACAAAAACACAATACTCAAACGAAAGACACTAATGACAGGCAATCATGTAACTTGGTTGTAGAAAACGATCGGCAATGTAAAAGTAATTTACGCTAAGTAATAAAGAATAACATTGAATGAAACAAAAATTTTATAGTCTGCCCGCTACATTTACAGACAGCATTGCCAATCATGAATCAATAAATACACCGTTTGTCCAAGAGTTTGACAGTCAGCATATATGTGAGTGGATGTAAAAAAATGTCTTCTACGACCTGATTTGCAAAATCTTTATTTTAACGACCAGGATCTTGAATACAACTTCGGGGACTTGGTTAGAGAATGGAGATTTACACACACACACACACACACACACACACACACACACACACACACACACACACACACACACACAGAGAGAGAAAGAGAGAGAAAGACAGAGAGACACACACACAAAAACTTTCATACATATATATATAAAATAATCAATACAAATATTTTGATACTTAAAACAAATGTATAACATTAAAAAATATTAGCATGATAAACGAAAAAATGTGGAAATGAGGTTTGGCAAATCTACGATTTTTTTGATAAATATAAAAACTTAATAAAACAATTAGAGAGCGAGCCATGTGTTCACACTCCACCCACATCTATGGAACAGGTGAAGAGGCTCATATCTCTTGTTTCCTGTTTAGGATGTGGTTTCCGGCTTTCTCTTTTCCATTTTTTCCCTTACGTAGCCCCCTGCGCATCAGTGGCGTTATCGCCTTGCGTGGGGTGATATGATTAAAATTGGTGTCAGTTGGAGTGGCTACTCGCTAAGCTCTCCGTATATGGAAGAAGAGAAGGAAACTTTAGCGTCTTATATATATGCAGTGTATACACACGCCAACAACATATAGTGTTAAATATAATAGACAATGAATGAACATCCACCATCAAAGACGATTTTATCTTGGATTGATATTGCTAAGCAAAGACCACAGACACTAATTTATGATGGTTCATGTTTTTATGTTAATCTCTCTGAAGATAGCTCATGTGAGCCGAAAGCTTAGAACCAACTTAATAACAAATTATTCAAATGTTGGTGAATTTTTGTTCTTCATTTCACCTGAAATTAAAGCAAAATACGATCTGTAGAAAGTCTCATGATTAAACACAATAGACATTCATTGTCTCCTATATATAACAGTATATGTTTAGAAAACTATATGCTGCCTCGATATACTCTATATATATATATATATATATATATATATATATATATACGGAAAAAAGTATGAAGAGCTTTTTTACTCAAGGCTATTTTTTTAAATTCTTCAGAGAAATACGAGGTAATAACGTTGATTTCAGCTTCAGTTTTTTATTCTACATCTTCTTCATTAGTTGAATGTTTTTAAGAATTCCTCAAAAGCTTATATTTATAAGAATACTTTAATTTATAATGAACATGATGAATGCTGGAATGAATTCATCATATAATATTTATGTCTGTAAAGGTTATCAACATAAAATAATATATGAAAGTTTTGTCGCATATTTAAAATGAAGATGTAAAACTCGCACACGCACAGACACATATAAATATTTATTTAGGGATAATATCCTCATTCAAAACATCTATTTTTACAATGGTCTGTTCTGGTTCTCTAATTATCTCTATTTCGTTAAACAGAAATTTATGAAGAAATGCGCAATCTTTTTTTCTGAAGCAACTAATTTTGTTCTTCTTTGAGATTATACTTAGTGGTGAATTGCAAACACTATTTTAATGTAATTTTAATCATTCTGTTGATTGTCTTTATGTTTGCAATCACGCGTTTATATAAATACGTCCTGTTATAAATGTTTTAAAATTAATCATTGTTGTTAGGATGCATTGTAAACAAGGCCTCTCACTGCAAATGTGTAACCAGAAATAGTAAATTACAACATTATCTACAATACTTGTCAAAACAATTATATTTTAAAACATTGCTACAAAACTCATGATACATTTTGTTCAGTGTTGGTTTGTCATCTTTGATATAGATGGCCTAAATAATTTGACTTTTTTGTTATTATTCTAATGGTATATTATATTTGTATAGTATATTTGTCAGCATTTAGTTTCCTGTATTGTAGATTTGGACAGAAATGGCTTAACATTTTGCGATAAAACCTTTAGTTAAAAATAGAAAATCTACTAATATATAAATTTCGATTATAAATAATTTCCAAATAGATGAATTAAATATGTCTGTTGATAATTACATTTTCGTAAATATGAATTCAATATTTCACATCAGCTAATTTTGAATTGTTTGGAGATCGAAGGTGAATGACACACATTTCTAGTAAATTATTATCCCAGTGCAAATATATATATATATATATATATATATATATATATATATACAAACAAAATGATTAAATAAATGCATAATATCTTAAAAATTAAGAGTATGAAGGTAACAAATATGATCATTTACACACACACACACACACACACACATATATATATATACATATATATATATATATATATATATATATATATATATATATAATCTTTGATTCCAGTTCTGCCACTGGTGTTCCGGAGTTATACAAGAGAAAACGGTAATATTACATAATAGGAGAGCATAAGAGCATGAGCAACCGATGCAGTCAGAGAATGGTTAAGAAGAGGATGGAAATACTTGTATTAAGCGTGTTGTATGAGATTTTTTTTTAATCATTTCACCCCAAGCAAGGCATTCCACTGCCACTATTGCGCTTGTGGCTACATCGGGGAAGGTAAATAGAAAGAGTGGTTAAATATAGGAAGGGGGGTAATGGATAGTTGGGTGGGTGGAAAGAGTGTTTGAATGAATGGAAGCGAGTTAGTTTGTTAGGGCCAAGATATCAGGTGAGTTAGTGTGAAGGAATGAATCAATGCTGAGGAAGTTAGTGCGGATACCACGTATGTTAGTGTAAGAGATGCAGACGGGTTTGGGCGTTTTCAGACAAGCTGGTTTAGCTTTGCTATTATATTTGTTTTTTTCCATATTGATTCAGTTAAGTAGAGGTCTTAGAATATAGTCAGTCGGTCACTGGTTTGCAGCATGTGAAGGATGGAGACTGGCGCAGCCTACAACATAATGTGGCCTCGGGGTTGCCCACCGAACGTTTATGCAGGGACGCCCGTCCATGCGCGATATGGCACTACAAGAACCCCGGTATTATGCAATTGTTGATCAGAGCAGCCTCTCAAGACGCTATGCAAGAGTTCGGGCTCCTAACTACCAGTCGGTAGCCGCAACCAGGAAACTGCCAACAAGGTACCCTCAGAATGTAAAGACGTTGCCACCATACTCCTCAACAGCAAACAGCTTCCAGCTGAACTAACACTAAGACCGAAGAAAGGGGAACAACCGGAAACCCCTTCCTGAACAAGAAACAAGGCGATCACCTCTACTCTTGATCAAAAGAAGTGGGTGGAGTGTGAGACCGGGCGTTAGTAAAACCTATCTACACCAATTAAAAAAAAAGAAAAAAAGAAATGAGTAACTGAAATTTACTAAGTTTTAACTTCGTATAAGTCGAAAATAACCTTCAATTGCAAAATAATTTACACGAACTATTTAGGTTAGTGACAAAACAAATAAAATAAAAATTAAAGAGGTAAAAAACCCAAAAAATTTAAAAATAAATAATTAAAAGTTAAATTAAATTAAATTAAAAATTAAATTAAATTAAAAATTACAGAAAAGAGACTGATTCCGGGTGAACTTACCACGCGGATGTAACACAAAAAGTTGATTTAATTCAATTACTGAAGTCAAAAATAAAATTTAAACATTTTTTCAGAATATAGGCGAGTTAACCAACACGTGTATACTAGCTGCTAGCTGCCCGGTGGGGAGTGAATAACTCAAAGAACAAATCTTTACTCATTTACAAGACATAACTAATAGAATTAAGTTAATACCACGGTTCATCTCAGAAAAGATGCAGGGGTGTTGAGGAAATGATGAGAAAGATGGGAGTCAACTGGTTAAAAGATGGCAACTGGCGTTGCATTTAAAATGTTGGCGATTGCAGTTATCAAGAAGCAAATACACGAAAGGGAGATGCACAAGCGGAAAGTGCAAAAAAATAAGCTGATAGTAAAATGGTGTGACTTGTTCCCAGTCTGGTTCGAGTATATAAATGTAGAGGAGCAGAAAACATGAAAATATTTGTAGAAGAGATGGAGGAAAGCCACTTCCCGTCGGTGAGAACGTGACTAGAGACGAGTACTTTTTCATGTTAGGAACAGACGAGAGTCAAATAAGATAATAGGGAGGGTGACAAACCTGTTCAAAGAAAGCATCTATCGACCCCAAGGACATGTCTGCTAAATTTTTGTTCTGATGAGACAAGACACCTGTCTCTATTTTTTATGGGCGTTTGCTTATCATAACATTTACAAAGTTGGCACTGCACTCACCAGTGATTGTGTGGCGCTTTTGAATAAACCAATGCTTTTCTATTCTCCTTCATTTATTTATAAATGTTTATTTCATAATTTGCTCGATCGTTTTAATCAAAGTTGATATTCAACTTTGCGTTGAATATATATAGCGGATGTGCGTTGTGGTACAGTGGATATCGGCTCGGAACGAGAATCCGGGGAGACGAGTTCGAATTCCAGTTGAATCCATTGTATTCACTTACGCGCAAATACCCTTGGGAAAGGTATTATTCCGTATCTTCCTTCCAGTTATGGGTTAAATAACAGGACAGGTTGGGTTCTATAGCCTTGGTCGGCAACCAGTCTACTGCAGAAAGCAATGGCAACCTACTGCGGTATAATCTTCTGCCTAGTCAGTCATGTCTCTTTCGAGACATGATCGCCCAAAGCGTGTATCACGTATGGCACTTAACTGACTGACTGATATTCAAACAAATATAGTTTCAATAGTTATACTTTACCTTCAAAATTTTTGTTCTTTTATTATTCTCCCGCCTAAATAACATTTTTCCATTTCTCTTTATATTTCACTTAGTAATAATTTTAATATCCTGGTTGTGGTGAAAGAATTTGATAAAAACCTTCATGAAATACATAGTGTTATACTACCTTGACAAGAAGATCCATTCACAAAATATATTCCAAAATTTTATCTGTTTGTTTCTGATTTATACGAGTGTATATATAGTTTTCATTTTTTTCTTTAGATATTATTTGCCCGACTTATTTATTCCATCCTCTGTTTTCTCAATATAAAACTGTATCTCTCATTTTAATTCAGCTGTATGGAAATTTAGCTGCATCGAGATAATCATGAGATCATTTTTCTAAAAGTTTTCTTAAAAGAGCCAAACGAATAAATTACGTATATTATGTAGCATTTATTAAAGCATATTTTATGATATGAAAAATTCTTCTGAATATGAGTGTCAGAGTTGCTCTGAGGATCAGTTTGAAATAAAGAAACCCATTGATTTATATATTGTTCTTGAAGTCCAGCTCAAATTTCTGATGTGCTGGAAAGTTCAAGTAAAGAAATTTATCTATTCGTTCCTGACCAATACAATTCTGCAAAAGGTTTAACGTTTCACTCTCATCTTTGTTAGCAAAACAAAATCATTCCGAAGATTCAATTTGAATTTACCAAACATGCTATTTTAATTCCTTCGCGAAATATACTGTGATAAAATAAAAATACTTTAAAATATATGCATGGGAACTGTTATTATACGCATCAATTGTTGAAAAACATTGCTGAATACTCGTCCCTATTGATATGGGTTACCGCAAAGACATTTTCCGTATTGGATTCGTGCAATTCATCCGGAATTCTCAAAAATTTAATAACGTTTAACTTATTTAATATGAATTTTCGATGCAAGAGACAAAAGATATATAGTCAGTCTGAGTAGGTTGCTTTTAATAGTACATTATCTATTCTCTTAGTGCAAAGTATAAGTTTGTTAGTTACTAGTACAATATTATAAAAGTGAACTAAATTCTGAAACAACAAAATTAGCACACACAAACACAAACACACACGCACACGCGCACGCACACACACATATGTATATTAATAACTATACATATCAATCTACATCTATAGCACAACTCGGAGTTTCATGCCCTATGCGATCATTAGGTGCATATTGTTTTCTGAATATGTACTTGATGAGTGCACAGTGGACAAAACTAAGAGTTGTTCTATAGACGTAGGAAAATATGTATATTTATTGATATATACTTAATAGATCTGCTATATTACACTGAGCACTTTTTTATTGACACCAGAAAATATTTACATATATGTGTGTGATCGCGAATCTATTAAATTTTGAAAGAATATTTGGCAATGAAGAAACTGGATAGATTTACTGTAATGTCAAAATCTATATGCCTGGTTCCCGTCTACTTTCATTTATATTACAAGTTTCCACCGAATGTTCACATACCAAACTAATTAATCAATTTACGATACCATATTTATCCAACAGATATAGGCAGAGAATCTGAAAGGAATTTATTCATATATATATCAGCTGAGCAAAATATCTGTACGGAATAGCATATATATGAATATATTAGAAGCTAATAATTTCTTACACGAGAGGATATCATCACTGCATATATCATTTCAATCGCAAACAGAATACTACGTAAAAATTACCTAGATCAGACAATAAATAAGCAAGCATTTGAAAGATATTTCAACTTACATTTACATACAAATGCATCGCCTTTAATAAAAATCCCTTTCCTATGAGTTCATATTAAGTATAAATATAAGAATCACAGAATTATACACCAGTAATAACTGTTAAGTTAATTCTTCAATGTACATACAGATTACTTGATAACTGAAGAGTCGATCTGTGACCCAGCAAATTTTTTACTATGTAATGTTCAAATGATATTCTAGTTTATTAAGAGAGAGGCAATATTAAGTTTTAGAAGTTTCCCACTAGAATGAGTGTAAATCAGCAGGGTAAGAAATATTTGATAGATGGTAAATATTGTCAGTAAATATAATTCAACACATGAATAATTAAAACGCAAAATTTAAGCTCAAGGACCGCGGATATTATCAGTTATAAAAATAAAATAAAATTTAAAAGAAAGATTAAATTGTCTTACTCTTAAAAAGTGTCATTGAAATAATATAGCAAAAATGGAAAATTAAAAAAATTAAAATTGACAGAAAACTATCTCTGAAGGAACTTTCAAAACTGTCCTGTGTTTCACATCCTGTTAATTTATTTCTTCGGATGTAAACACACAGATAACTTATTGGAAAGACGATTTGCTGCCAGGAGAACTTTTTTACAATGCAATGTTTAACTGATAATCTAGTATATTAAAGAAGAGACAAGATTGTTGGCAGTACAAGTATTTCTTAGAATGATGCCTGATAGCAGCAAATATAAAAACAGTAAACAGAAGAAAGAAAACGAAATTCGATGGTTGTTAAATACCCTGATTAATTAAAGGTCAAAATATGAAGGATTAAATCATGAAATATGAACTAAAATTTTCGCTATCAGTACCCTACCCTGACATGGAGTGGAAAATAATATTTTCTCTTTATTTACTTAGAGTAAAAATCATTTTTGATTTGAGAAAATAGGTTGCATATCAGTCCGTCAGTTAAGGGATACACGCTTGGGCGATCATGACTTGAAAGAGATATGACTGACTGAGCCATTAAGTTTTGTGGTTGGCTGGTTGCCAACCAGGCCAATATAAACCAAACTTTCTTGTTATTTAGCCCATAGCCGGAGGGAAGAGGTTATTTGCGTGGAAATGAATGCAAAGAATTCAAATAAAAGTGGGCATTTAAGAAGTTTTAATTGAGTTAGACACCAAAGAATGACATCTGTATGAGAGTATAGATCTGGAGAGGATATTTATGAAGATGACTTTTGAACTCAGGTTAATATTATGTTTTTTTTTTCATCATGTAGTATTGGATATAATGACTTGTAGCGCATTCATTTCTATGTTTATCTACTTTATTCGATATAAATTGTTTGTTATAATCAGTCAGTCATTTAAGTGCCATGCGTGATACACGCTTGAGCAATATGTCCTGCAATTTATCACAGAGGTGGAAGTAGAAGAGACTTATTAAAACCTTTGCCAAAAGTATTTGCGTTCTAGTAAAGAAACGAATTCAACGTTTCGAGCCGATATACCCTGCACCACAAACCCCGTTTGTTATAGCTGATCCTAAAATCGAATTATTGTGTATATTTACTATATGTTAATTTTGCATTCAAATTTTTTTATGAAGCGTTTACGTTTTCTTCATTCCAATTTCATCTCATAACTGCGGTTTTTGCCTAATCCGCAGATATTGCACATTTGACAAATACTTTGAATTTTTCGTTAAGACGCTGCAATAAGAAATTTTTTATGCTTCACTTAAGATGCTTGAATATCGACAAAACAGAATAACGAATATAAACTATCGTACACATTTCACATCTGAATATCATTCATATTTACCACACACACTCACACACACACACACACACACACACACATATATATATATATATATATATATATATATATATATATATATATGATATTACACACTTGCACACACACACGCAGAGATATATTTATATATATGAGATAAAATGACTTAGACTCAGTTTTTTATGTCGTTACTTTTCTTACTCGTCCTAATCGAATTTTATTTGAAACTTATTTTACTGCTTCCAATTTAAATTTATGGCTGTTTTATTCTCATTTTTATGATCATCTTCACTTCCAATATAATTCTTTATATCAAATTTAGCAAACACAAACACACACACACACACACACGCACACGCACGCACATACACACATATATATATATATATATATATATATATATATATATATATATATATAGTCATCCGCAGACTGATCTGTTTCGCTGTATCACAGCTCCTCAGTACGGTTAGACTCAGATTGCTTTTTAGCCAGGATTGAAACCCGACCGATTTGGGTCTATGGCCGTTCGGTTAAAGAAGGCAGACTTTTTAGCGTGTTTATTGTCATTATACCCGACCAGTAGCCGGGGTGCTCTAATCAATTACTGAATGAGCGATGCGTACATGCCAGAGTAGCTACTGTTTTTCAAAGTCTACCATTTTTCCAGAGTGCTCAATTGAACTATCTTTACTGTAAGTACGCTACTTAATCTTTAAGTAAAAGATATATTTGGATCTATTTTTAATTAATGAGAAATATAATTATAATAATATTTCTTATTTTATAATAACTTTTGTAATAATTATATTATTCTATTCCAATTTCTTCAAGGTTTTTTATGGGGAAGTAGCTTATTGTATTTCTTATGAATCGAGTCTATTACTAACTTATTATCAGCTGTAGCATCATATATTCTCAGATAGCAAATTGTATAAAATTTTATTTTCATAATATACGTTCATCAGTATTATACCTCTTTGAAATTGCTTCGTCTATTCATGCTTTTAGATGTCAGTTTGAATGGTAAATTTCATAATTGAATGGCAATCTCTCGAACTGACAGGAATAAATTCCAAATTTTAAATATTAATAAAAAATTCAAGTTAACGTTTATTTAAAATGTAATTTCTTTTTCTTAAACATTGCGCTATACTTTTTATTCGTTTAATTTAGAAATGACATCTTCCAACTAGTGAGCTCTATTCACCATTTACATTTGTAAACGATTTCGAATGTTTTTCATTAACGGGATGTTTTAGTGTTCCGCGATCTACCAGGTGTTTTCAGTAACGATGGCAACAACCATTTTTAACCCATAGCAGTATGTATTGTCAATATAGAACGAAACCGTTCGGAGATAACAGGCAGTGTGCTCGGAAAACTCTCTGTGTTTCAATTACATATTCACCACGCTTACAAAATCATTTAACCGCAATCACACCCTGTGCATTTGTCCAAGCCATTACGGTAACTGAGTGTAAAAGTAATTATACGACATTAATTATGTGAAATCATAATTGCCACTTGATAATATACGTTAATACTAAACAAGTTATATTTTAAAATATGGCATGTATTTTTGGCACATCTTTATAAAAGTTATTTGCGGATGAAACTGAAAATATATAATTTATGAATTACTACAACTTAACATGAAATTTAAAATGTTTATGTAACATAGCCGTTAGAAAAATGTTTCAAGTTAGAAATCTATGAAATGTTATATGTTGTTACTAAACAAATAACATAAATATTCCATTTCTTCAAGAGAAAAAGTAGTAGAAAAATGAATTTCCTCTCCATTACGTATTTCTGAAAGGAAGATACATTTCAAAATTTTGAAGAATTCTTCTTTTCTATAGGCCATTATTTCAGAATGTTTGCGTTCGTGGCATTCAACAATTTCTTTTCTTTGTAGATCTTAATAAATCTTGTCTTTTTGCTCTCCTAAATCCCGTTTAGACAACCACATACTCAAAATTATTAGGTAGCTTATTCGCTACTTTCCACCGTCTCACCGTGTTTTAAATTTTACAAGCACTCTTACTTCAATATTTGTCTATATTTCTGAGATGAGGTAGTATTTACAGTATTTATATTATTTAGACTATTGTCGTCATCTTTGTTGCCATTTGTACGAGTTTTCGGCCGTTGTAGGCTCCGGTCTTTTTCAGGTGGTAGGATTTTCGAACCAAACTCTTCATGACAATCACTGGGTTATATCATCTCCATCTCTTTCTGATAGTCATGAGTTATCTCCTTCTAAACCTGTAAGTTACTTGTTCACCACTGCTCTTGCCTGGTATTGAACTCACAAAACTTTGGATCAAGTCTCAGGAACTAAACAGCGTTTATATCCACTAGGCCATGTGTCCTTAAGTATATATATTCAAGTGATTGTAATAAAGGGTTCATTTCGAAATTCTTAGCAGTTGAAAAGGCCGGAGCATAAAACTGCAGAAACGTCGTATAAATGGCAACAAAGATGAGGACAATAGTCCGAATAACGTAAATATCGCTCTTACTTTATTATATATTCTAGGAATTTTAGCTGTGTTTTTTTTATTGTCAATATAATTGCCGATATATTTGTTATTTTCTCTAAAATATATTCGTTGCTAACTAAATCAGATACACAATATACTTGGCATCTTTTTGTTGAATGACATTTCTGTTGCTTCAAGATTACTTTTCAACTGCAAGAAGCTTTTCAATATCCCCTTTATATAATAGAACTGATATTACGTAACAATTCAGGAGTATTATTTCTTTCTAAAAAAATTGTCTGTTTCTAATGACTTTGCTTAGAACTTGAAATGTATATTTCGCTATTCCAATGAACCTTCGGATGTTGGTTTAGAACTAAAATATTTATTCCAATTGCAATCTTTTGAAATCCCCCCACTCTTTCTTTAATAAAATTATTTTCTGTTAACTTAGTTATGGTTGGGCGTTACATTAGACATCCAATAATTATATTTTGTAAATAGAAATCGAAGGAGTAATAAAATATGCGCAACTTGTTTATTCCAAACAATCTACTGTCATCGTCAAGACTTCTGGAACGAAAATTAAATGATTACTTTGCTGGAAATTGTACTGATAATGTAACTTCCGCTAAAGCAGCGCATGAGTAAAGTATTTGGTGGTGGCAGCATACGGCATGATATCGATATGTGTAATGTCTCACATTTGCTATCAGAGCTGGAATCAAATAGGGAGGAACGATATAGAATCGGCTATCAAGCCTTTTAAAAACACTGGACTGCTGTTAGTGTTTCGAAAGAACCAGCTGTCTGAATGCAGAGGTTAATTCATAAGTTTATAGCGTGCTCAAAATTACATATACAGAGAAATCCGTCATTAGATTTCAGATGTCTTAATCACAAGACCGCGTAAGACTAATAGTCAAACAAATCACTTTAACATTGTTTGAAAGTACGATTCGAGAATATTTTGGCCCTTACTCCTACGTGGTACATCTGTTAAGATCATAAATAAATATTATATATATGCATATTTGCTCTTAAATTCATGTTTTTTAATTAAATTCTTGTTTTCTTGAAAGAATCGTATGTCATATGCGAGCGTTAAATGAGTTATCCCGGACATATCTTTGATACATGTCGGACGATACATATTTTTTATATTGTGATTTATCGAATATATATTAAATATATATACTATCTAAAAAACAGAGCATCTACTTAAATACGATTATCTATTAAAAATAACGGTTAAACAAATAACTTACAAATATATCGAAATTAAAATTATATATATATATATATATATATATATATATATATATATATATATATATATATATGTATGTATATGTATATATTACAAATATTCAGTTGAATCATATAAAATATTCTCGGCACTTATTATTGACCTATGTAACTTCCTTATAATTACTTACGCACTATTACTAATAGAATATATTTACCAATAAATATAATACCTTTAAAAAATATGTGTGTATTTGAGTGTGTTTGATCTTATTAAAACTCAGCACTCTCTTACTTAAGGCTTTATGTTTTATGATGTGTTCTTCAGACTCAAACATATCATTTGCTATTCATGGATGACCATATTTCATCGCAATTTCTACCTGACACATTGCTTCAAATTGCTTGACAATAAATCCCATATTTTTATCCTGGAATGCGTTACTTTACACCATCAATTTGTTTCCACGACATATACAGTAATTTTCTATGTTCTAGCTGAGATATATGTATATAACTAAGGAGGTTATATATATATATATATATATATATATATATATATATATATATATATATATATAATTCTATCTAGATCGTCTAAGCCAAATATTAAAACACAAACACCAGTCGGTCGGTTTAGTTCACATTCGTCAGATCTGTAAACGGGGTAAATATTATGAATAATATATGATTGTTATGATTGACATAAATAAACAAGAGATGAATTTTACTTTTGCTAATAATTATTACATTTGAAAATGCAAGAGAACTAGCAGAGCAAACCCAAGCAAACCCTCCTTTTGTTTGCAAAGAAAGGGCTGCTTAGACTTTTTTAACTGTGTTCCCAACATCTTTAGATAGAACCAGTGTCATATGACCTACACAGTGAACCAGTCTACATTAAAATCCAAAGTACATATCGGATTATTCATAAGATGTTTCCCAATGGAGGACCTGTATTGATTTCGCATGGTATCACCAGTTATTTATCAGATGCATGTTGTTAGATACTTACATCCAAACACTTCTTCGTTCTACCTATATATTTGACTTCACAACTACTTTCATAATAATTAATACCAGAATTAATATTATGGTGGGTTTAAAATATCTTTACACATGGATGGAAGGACATCTAATTTAATCACCACTAGTACATTGGCTGCAAAATAAAACTCACCTGAACTTAATGAAATCCACTTGACAGAGATCACACTGCCCCTACCCAATCTTGGTATTCGAAGTTAGACTGGACTTATTTTAACCGTAAAATGTTTATTTTTTTTAAACTGAACAAACTTATCTCGAATAACCAATTTAACAATGTCCGAAGTATAGCCATTGTTTTAAAAAATTACTAGTTATCAAACTAATTTCATCTTTCAAGGTGTCATCTAGACAATTCATTAACGGCGTATTGGTTAATATCTTGAACAAATTGAATCTTTGTTTGTTTAGGACTAAAATAATCCCAAATTGTGTACAGTTCCGTAAATGCAGGCCTCCTATAAACTTAAATAATAATATTAGAAGGTGTCGTTTCAACCAGTACATCTAAGAAGATCAATAAACAATTGATCTCCTTATATACCTCTAATTGAAGGGCCAGATGAATACCATTGATCTGGGATGAATATAGGTCAACCTCCGATTCAATGATTAATAAGTAAAAAGTATCATCAACATAACGGAAGGAGGAATGTGCCGATTACGAAGTCGTAAATGCCGCGATATTAAAAGCATATGAACTCGTGCCAGAGGCCTGCAGACAGAAATTTAGGATCTACAAAAAAATTTGAGAGCCAAACATACGTTGAATATATTAGGCAGAAAGAGATATATTTGGATAGGTGGAGTCAAGCGAAGAAAGTAATCGAGGATTACGATGACTTGAAAAATTTAATATTGACAGAAACTTTCCATAGTAACCTGCCGGAGGAATTGAGAATTTATCTAAATCAAAAGAAGATGGAGTCCTGTCACGACTTAGCTTAGTTAACAGACGAATATAACATTAGCCATGAGAAAACTCGTTCAAACAATAGTTCACTCACAATACGCAACGGAACTCAGGCACGCTGGAATGAAGAACTTAAGCGTATCGGAACGTAGATAGGGGCCGAAAGACGAACCTCAGCTGGACGAGAAATACCTCCGATAGTTTGTTACAAATGTAGGATGCTTGGACACATTGCTACGAACTGTGGAAGCCGTGCGAATATAGCAGTAAACGCAAAACCCCAAGGGGAGGCAATCGTGAAAATTTTGGATAAATGTTACTGGCCATACACCACAAACGGTCAAATTTTTTGCTAGAGATGGAAGGAGTGTGAAAAGTGTAAAGGTGTTAAGAGATACGGGAGGCTCCCAATCGTAGGCAAAATGAGAGGATGTGCCAGAAAATTTGAGGTGCAGGACTGGTAAAATAATGACAGTGATTGGTATAGGAGGAAAACCGATGAGGACGTAGATATGGAAAATTAAACTCAGGTCCAAGTGGAAAACCGGAGAAATAGAAGTCGGGCTCTTAGATTCACTTCCCATGAAGGGGATTACAGGGATAATAGGAAATGATATAGATGAAAAAAAAAGGTGAATAACGAAGTTAAAAATATATCAGCACGTCAGAGGAAAAAACAGTACTGTAACGCAAGAAACGTTAGAAGAAATATCGCCGCAGCGATTACGCGACAGGCGGAGAGAAAGCTTTATGAAAAGGAGAAAAGTAGAAAAGGCGAATTTAACCATAAATAAAAGAAAAAAATACCAGAGATAAAGTTGGAAAACAGAGACAAACGGAGGCATGTCCTAAGTTGAACGTACCTAAAGAAGAGTTAAAGCGGGAACAGGAAGCCGGATATGAAATAATGAAAACTGCATTCGCTAATTGGGAAAAATAAGGAAAAGAAAGAGAAATCGAGGCGTTATTATATTAACAGGGGTACAATAATGAGGCGACGGAAGCCCCAAATTCGTGCCGGGATAGATCAGTATGACAAATATGAACAAATAACACTACATACAAAATATCGTGTCGAAATCTTATCTCTAACACACAATAATCAAAGGGCTGGACATTTAGGACAAAATGACTAGATATTTTTACTGGCCTGGTATAAGAAAGTATGTAACATCATTTTGCCGAACGTGTCAAGCATGCCAGATCGGGGGTAAGACTAACTAACAGATCCCAAAGGCGCACTTACAACCAATACCAGCTACGGAAGAACCATTCAGTCGAGTTACAGTCGATTGTGTTGGACCTTTGCCGCAAACCAAATATCAGTACAAGTATCTATTAGCCATAATGTTCTCTTTAACTAGATACCCTGAAGCGGTTCCCTTGAGACATATATCAGCATGAAAGGTAATAGATGCGTTAGTAAATTTCTTTACAAGAATGGGCTTACCGAAAGTGATACTAATGGATCAAGGATCCAATTTTACATCGGGTTTGTTCAAAGAAGTCACAAAGCATTTGGGTGTAACCCATATCAAGTCAAGCGCATATCATACACAATCTCACGGAGCGCTAGGACGATTTCATGAAACATTAAAAACTATGTTGAGGACCTATTGTATGGAGAACTAGGAAGATTGTGATAAGGAGTACTCTTTGTGCAATTCTCAATGCGAGATGCGGTTCAGGAATCTACAGGGTTCAGTCCGTTTGAAATAAGTTTTGGGCATTGAGTTCGAAGACCACTCATGTTGTTATAGGAACAATTGATGTTAGATGCATGATGATATGCACGAATAGGTAAAGAACATGAGACGGTGACTGAAAGCTGTGCAGGAACTGGCGAAGAAACACTTGCAAAGTAAGCAAACGAATATGAAAGAAACATATGATAGAAAATCTGTCAATAGGCAATTTCAAAAGGGTGAGTAAGTACTTATAATGCTACCTTTGAACGGCCAACCAATCAAAGCAAAATATCAAGGACCGTTCAAAATATTGAAAAAGATGAACGATGTGAACTATTTGATACACATGCCTCGTAGAAGACAAGGTAAAATGACATGCCATATTAACTTGCTAAAACGATTTTGTAGGAGAGGAGGAAGGCAAACAGTAATGCTAGTGAATGAACAAGAAAGATGGAAAATGAAAAGCCATGAAAAAGTTAGTCACTGGATGGAAAAATACCAGCCTCCTTAGTTAGAGAATTCCAAAATATTAAGAAATTTAGAAGAAAAATTGACTCATTTCACGAGTGAGGTAAAGAGTAAACTGACAACCCTGATAAACAAATATCGGGACATATTTTCGGATACACCCTAACAGACTAATGCTGCAGTTCATGACATAATATTAACTGAGGAGCGGCCGATCAAGCAGCATCCTTACCGAATGAATTCTAGAAAGTTAGAAGTCATGAGGGAAGAGATTAAGTATATGTTAAAACATGGATATTATCGAATCGAGCCAAAGCGAATGGACGTCAGCTTGTGTACTATTGGACAAACCGGATGGGACGGTAAGATTTTGCACTGATTACAGAAAGGTAAATAACGTCACTCGAGCAGATGCATATCCTATTCCCAGGATGGAAGATTGTATTGACAGAATTGGTCAAACAAAATATATTATCAAGTTAGATATGCTGAAGGAATATTGGGCTGTAGCGCTATCTGATAGAGCAAAAGAAATATCGGCATTTGTAACACCGAATGATGTATATCAATATAAAGTTATGCCATTTGGTATGAGGAACTCACAGGCAAAGTTTGTACGTCTAATGAAAAGATGTGTGTACGTCTAATGAAAAGATGTTTGTAAGTCTAATGAAAAGATGTTTGTCCGACATTCCAGGGGTCGATGCGTATATCGACGATGTCGTGATTTACAGTAATACCAAAAATAAACATACAGATATGGTACAGAAGCTATTTGAGAAATTAAAAGAGGCAGGACTGACAGTCAATCTTAGCAAAAGTGAGTTTTGTAATGCCAGAATTAAGTATCTAAGATATGTGATTGGACAGGAAAAATTAAGCCAATAGAGGCAAAGACTGCAACCATTATAAACTTTCAGCCTCCCCCGAACAGCCGAAGTCTGAGAAAATTTTTAGGAATGGCGAATTATTACCGGTGGTACTGTAGAAACCTAGCCGAGATTAATACACCGCTAACAAATTTACTAGGAAAGGGGCATAAATTTATATGGACTACAGAGTCTGAAATTGGCTTCGAAACAATTAAGAATAAATTAAAATCATCCCCAGTACTGAAGGCCCCGGACTTCAAGAAACCATTTCAAGTGTACGTAGACGCCAGTGATGTGGGAATAGGAGCAGTATTAATGCAGGAAGATGAAAATAGCGAAGTACATCCTCTAACCTTTTACTCTAAAAAGATGAATCGATTCCAAAAGTCTTTTTCTTCGACAGCAAAAGAATCTTTAACATTAATATTGTCAGTGCTACACTTTGTGTTTTATATCACGAATTCATTTTCTCCCACGTTTGTTTATACCGATCATAATCCCCTGACATTTATAGATCGCATGCGAAACAAAAAACAGAAGATTGAAAAATTGGTGCCTGATATTACAGGAGTTTAGCCTTCAAATAAAACATATTGCTGGATCTGAGAACAAAATAGCGGATACCCTGTCAAAATATTGATAAAAAAGGCGAGTGCAGATATTAACTATAATTTGGGGGAGAATTAAATAAAGAAATGTGTACTTAATGAAACTGAAAAATATCACGTGTACATTATGTTAGAACTGTAAGAACAATGTGTATATCTCAGTGAAATTAAAAGAAAAGAAAATATATGTGCTTTGAAGGAACTGAAGAAAAAATAATATACATGTGTATTTCTCTTGTATAGCAGAGGTACAAAATTTATATGTTCTACCCATACTGTGTGTATTTAATTAAAACTGAAAAGAAAAAAAGAAAAATGTGTGTATATTTTGAAAAAACTGTAAGAAGATTTTATGCATACTTTGTCGTATAAAAAAAAGAAAAATGAGACGATATATATACATGATAATAAAGGAATTGTAAGAAAAAAGGGGATGAGCAACTGTGCATGCAGAGCTTACTTAAAGTATATGGTAAAAAAAGGTTTTCTTTTTCTTTCTTTTTTTTTCATTTACGTTGGGAGGTGTTACGGATATAGATAGACACACAGACACCTACACACATATATTGAGATTGGTCTCTGCGTGGTAACAAGGATATGATTACATCGGAGCCTAGAGTTAGTTTCTGGATAGCAGGTCAATGTTGGCCAACCCAGATACCCTTAGTAACAAATGTCTAAACGGGAAATAGACAGAAGCTAGACTTGAGGTCGTGAAACAGCAGGAGCTAGAATTCGCACCAAAAACAAATCACGTGAAAAGTAAAGTTTGGTAATCAGTTGGAGATCAAATCTTGGTCGAGTAAGTCACGATTGCTGGGCGCTGTTAAATGATGAATTAAAATGAAAACGCATTTGAGTTAATAGAGTAATTTGACCAATTCATCTTAAACAACTCCGAATAAGAAAAAAACGAACTAATAAATTCTTATTCGTTAAAACGATTGTGATTTATCAGTTTAATTTTTCGATACCAAAAGACATATATACGATACTGAAGAACAAATAGAACTAGAAGATAGCTAAATAGGAAGTAAAATTTTAACTAAACTTTGACACAAACACTTGAAGAATGTAAAATTATCATATTTTTTGCCTCATTTACTTTTTCAGGCATTTACCAAACGTCTCATTAAGCAGGGTAAATAACAGGCCATTCATTCTCGATGTAGAAAAAAACGGAAGGAAAATAAGAGATCATGCTTGGTTTTAGTAAGAAATGTAAAGCATACAAAATATGAATAAATACATATATTATATGAATTAAATCACAGTGGATTCTTGTACACGTTAATGCTTTTTATATCTGCTTCAGTGAAATGGAAAACATTGTCAATTTTAGCTCGTTTATTTTACCAACTTGCTTTGTTAAATAATGTTTTCATAATTCTGTATATTTTAATATTTCCTTTATTATTCTAAATGATTTATTGATACAATAGAAAGTTTACTGCGGCTACATATTATTCATTGTCCCCGCGGAGATCTAACTAAATCATTATTTTACCAATTATATTTAATCTGAAAATTAAGTTCAACTTTAATTCTCATGAAAATTAATATATTAAGAAAAATAAACGATTACATAGAAATAACGACAAAAGTATTGAACTGGTCCACCTTTGTACAAATTAATTGAAACAAAACGAACAATTTATTCCTATCATCTTTCACACTATCCCTGATAACGTATACGTTGTCTATTGGCGTTATTTTCCCCTTCTAATCGCATTTTCATTTACGTTTCTGACTCATGAATTCAGTTAGTGATGACATAATTGACAGTTGAAAGGCTGACTCCAACAATATTCTCGATCTCCTTAGAAAGTTTGCCCGTGTGTTCGTGCAGCGTTACAATTTTCATAAGCATCCTTGTAGTAACGACCTTCACAAACATTGGTCGTAGAAAAACTAATTGCCAGTCGAGACAATAATTTCTTGGCAAGATAGGAATTTGAATCAATCACGGATGATGCAATATTTTTCTAAGTCAAAGAAATTTTATTTTACTGCACGACACTGCAAATGGCTTAATCTGAAGAAAAAATAGAAATCAATTACACCCAGTCACACCACTGTGTCTATAACTGACTTATCATGAAAGAAAGGAAATTAAAGAAGTTTTTTTTCAACTAATTTGCACTACGTTATTTGTAGTATTATTCGTGCTCTATGTCAGTGAATTCTGTTCAAACATGCGGTTAACGACGGAGTTTACAGAAAGTGGAAACAAAAACATTGTAGTTCTATTCCCAATGTATACGTAGTGAAATAGCAAATATTCCCGAGAATTAACTAATGTTAACATCTATTTTTTCAATGGACATGTGAAAATCATATACAGAGGAATCTCAGTTCCCGAACGTCCCTCATACTTGATGTCCGTTGACGCTATGAATATTCACTTCAGCCGTGTCAAATTATATAGATTCCTTTTTCAATTTTCTCGAACACTTCTTCGTTGTTCGCATTTTAGAGCTATAGCATATTAAATATTACTTATACATCATAATTTCTTTAAAAAGAAAACATTGAAACAGCGGGATTCATTAGAATTATGCATAATGATTTTCTTCTGTTTACTGCCTCTCTACAAAATATAACTAATCTTGCCTCACCAATATTCATCTTTCATTAAATATTGTTTTTTTTTGTTAGAGTATGCTTTGTTTTATTTTGTCGCTTTTATTTTAATTCTGTTTTGTGACTATTAACTTCTTCAAGCTTTTTTCCTTATTAAACACTCTACAAAGTTTAACGTCTATTCCTTAAATTATTATGGTTCAATTTTTTGTTTAATTTTCTCGAACGCTTCGTCGTTGATCACATTTTAGAGCCATGGTATTCTCATCATTTTTCTGTAGTAACACACCGAGAAGATTATTCAGTATTCACTACATTTACCTTTGTTTTTAACGGTTAAACGAGATGTTTTATATATAATGTCACTATGATATACACATTAATGCCATCGACGAATACTAGTGATAGCATCAATTCTAATCGTAAATTTTGAAACTGAAATGGACATCATTATTTAATCGTTAGAAACAGACAATTGCAGTGAATGCTGAATAAACTTCTCAGTGTGCTTCTACAAAAGAATGATGAGAATACCATGGCTTCAAGATGCTAGCAACGACAAATCGTTCGATAAAATTTAAACAAAAATAGAGCCTTTATAATTTAAGGAATTTTTAAGTTGTTTAATAAAGAAAGAAGCTTCAAGAAGTTACTACTTAAAAAGCAGAATGAAAGAAAAAGCGGCAGAATAAAACAAAGCTTATTCTAAGAAAAAATAAAACAATATTTAATGAGAAAAGAACGGAAATCGTGGAGAGACAAGATCGCTTATTTCTTGTAGGGAAGCGTTAAACAGAAGAAGAATCATTACGCATAATTCTGATGAATATTTTATTTTTATGTTTTTAAAAAGATAAACTAAAATATATAAGTAATAATTAATATTCAATTACTTTAATTTTTCTATATAGAAAATATATACAAAATACTGAATAATGCAATCGCATAAAGAATATATGACCCGTTCAGGAAAATAATGAAATCTTCTAACGAAACATAAAGAAATAATCGTTATAGAATTTATTTTGCCTGCATTTTAATAATCATGAATCTTTTAAGTCGCCCATATTAAGAAACTATGGCAAAGTAAAACGTACTTTTAATCTGAGTGTAGAATTATTGTTAAATGCCATTTATTAAGTGAAATAGCAATCGGCTAATATTTTGTCATAGAAGTTGGAAAATCGATAAATAACTCATAATTGTTACCTATGCTGAAACACTTTATACTGCAGCACAACTTTCAGTTTGAACTTTGCTTCAAATGCCGTCATTCTCATATTTCCTTCGATTCATGTTTAACAGAATTGTGCATTCAAATATTTTATTCCATTTCTTTATACACTTCACTCTTTGGATTGCTTTTCTTCGAAGTTGCAGATGAAATATTACTGGTTAATTTTGTGTTCAATTCACACATGCGTACACACTGACCTTTATTTTCTAAACAGAAAATTCCAAGCCTTAAAACACCTTGGACTTCTACATTATCACTTGAAATCATATTATTAAGTATTCTACTTAATATAAAACTGCAATAAATAATAATATGATATGGTAATAAATAAATGCATAAATAACAGCACTAACAGATGATTAAAGCTCTACATTCGTCGCGATGACACTTATGTACTTCCTTATGTAATACATATAAGCATTATATATTGTTCCGATTACTGATTTTCGTTGGATGTCATGCCGTTCCAATTTAGAGGAAGGGTATAATATTTCCTAATGTCGCAATATTTTACTCATATGGATAAATATTATCGATCGTGATAAAATATATCAAATCAGATGTAAATAATCTTGATTGTAATAATTAATGGAAGAAGAAAAATACCAATAAATAATATCGACTAGTACTAATAATAGGTTTTAAAGAAGCAACAAATTTAAAATGGTTTATAAAATCTGAGAAAATAAATACAATGAAAATGAAAACATTTCAAGTAGATAAAATGTTATCTGTGACACACATCCAAATTATAAAGAAATAATTTGTTATCTATTCTTGCCCAATTCGTTACATTTACAGTATAAAACGGTATTATTTGAAATCATAAAAATGTCGCAAAAAATCCTTTTAAAAATGCCATAGTTAAAAACGTTAACTATTAAAACAATAAATGTAAAAACTTGGTATAAAAATGATTATATATCGTAACAGTAAAAATACGTTTAATATTATTTTTTACTTATTTCAAACATTTCAGTTAATTTAGGCATCAAACCCACTGTTTTAGAGAAAAAAATCTCTAGTAAGGGAAGAGAAAAATAAAACAGCTAGAATTATTAAGACAAGAGATTACGATTGATACGGTATTTAAAATTTTGAAATTTGAATGGGAAGGAAGCAGCTAGAAGAATGTTGCTTAGATAAGTGCAGTAGAAAAGTAGCGTAAATTTTAGGTTGCTTCTAACCATTTCAACAGTAAAATCATGACAGCTTTTGGCGAATATTTTACAAGTCTAGCTATATAAAATCACAACTATTTATTATGTCTCATATAGTGCTCATACTTAATGTTTAGTAAAAATATTAGAAAAATACTGGAACAAAATTTAAAGTAAAAAATTGTCAATACACACGTGAACATATATTGAATATTCGGCGCAACAAGTGTACGACTTTCGACCTCCACTATGCCATGATAAGATGTTTTATTCATATTGGGTGAATGAGGCCATGTTTCAATAATAGCGGCATATAAGGTTAATCTGCCTTCTGCACATGGCAATAATAATAAAATTATTTATAGAACAAGTACAGCGAAGCTACGGCGGTGTGAAGTGACAAACGCCGTCATGCCAGGTTAGCACAGATATCATTGTATATTCTTTTATTTGATTTCATCAAGAATATCTAAATATATAGCCGGTAAATCAGGGCAGATGTAACATCAATATTCAAAGAACGAAGAATGGCTGATTTATAAATGTGTAATAATAATCCTGATGAGAAAAATATCTGACACATCACTCAATCTTTCCAGCTGTAGACAGCAATAGATTCGTTGTTGATTTATTGACTTGCAAGTTCTACTCCGCTTGAAGTTTATAAAATCATTCTGTTAAATAGCATTTTTTCTTCTCAGGAAAAAAAAATCACAAATCGATTATCTGATGTTTTTATTTGCATTATATATGTGTATTTACTTTTTACCTAATTCTTTGAAGTAGTGTGGAAGTTATTATTAGAATTGTATTATTATCTCTTCTTGATGCATGTGCTTAGAATATTAGTCGACGCTGTTGACGAAATTTCTCAGCAGGATATACTAATAAAACATTATCTGATTAACATCAGATTTTGTGATTTTGTGATTAAGATCCTGTCAGTCAGTCAGTCAGTCTGCCATACGTGATATACGAAGGAGACATGATTAACAGAGCTGAGGATTTTCCCTCAGTAGGCTGGCATTATTTTCTGCGGTAGATTTGTTATCAACCCAATCTGTCTCTAAGCAATACCCAGAGAGTAAACTGATGGTTTATTAACTTTCCCAAGTGTTTGTTGGCTGTTTTGTGTTTATGGCAAATCAACCTTGACGGGTCATTTGTGACCAACTAAACTTTATTTATTTATTGCTGGTAATACCTTTTTCTTTCAACAATTTATTGTTGTTTTTTATATAAGTTTTGTGTCAAGTAATACATTTTATTCATTTTGAGTATCAACATTTATTGGGATTTGTTTTTAAGGGCAGGATCTCCAAGTCCTACCCTTGTTATTTAACTCATAACTAGAGAGAAGGGACGGATTAATACATTTCCTAAGTGTAACAAACCTTAAGTTAATGCAGGTTATTCAACTGGTTTCCCAAGTGTAATTGCGCCTAAGTAAATGCAATGAATTCAACTTGATTTGAACTCTGCTCTTCGATTTCTCTTTTAAATGTCCACTGCACCACAACGCACATTTTGATATATATATATATATATATATATATATATACTACACTGAGTAGACGTCGTACATGCCATTTATTTATGCATAGTTATATATATATATATATATATATATATTTATATCTGTGTGTGTGTGTGTGTGTGTGTGTGTGTGTGTGTGTTGGCTATACTACCAAATCTCTGTGTAGACGCATTATATGACACATATCTAATAATAATAATGCAGTAAAATCATTTATTAATCAGCAGGAAAATTTTTCAAATATTTAAATCACAAAATCAAAGGTACCCCTCTATAAGCGAAAATTTTTCAAATACTATCAACATTATATTATGTAACAGTAGAAATAGAGTTTTGAAAGATTGTAAAAAATAGGCAGATGCACATGTGATGCCCAGTCGTACGCGTCACTTGATTACTTTAAAGAACTAACCTTTTAAAACATAAATAATACATTGTAGTCAAGCATGAGGACAAAATAACAACGTTGGAAAATATCATCCTTGGAGATGGCCTGGAAAGTAGTTTAAAACGTATGGAAAGTCGCAAGCTATAGAACATTTTTAATATTCTTATTAACATTACAAAGAAAACGTAAGAATATTAGAAAAATTACATAAAAACAATGAAATCTTCCTTGTTGCTGGTTTTTATATAAATATGTTCAAATAAATGATTGCTGGCAAATATACTTTAATACACACACATGTATATATATTCTCAATTCTGTCTGTTAAATATTTAAATAAATGTGGTTATATTGCTTTACTTCATTTAAGGTAGCGTAATATTTATGGAGTGCGATTACTTCGTGTTGTAGAAATCAATATTCACTGGCTTGGTTGAAACTGAATCCATGCTAGAAAATAGCAAATTTTTCAAATAGCGATAGAGTTTCAAAGAATATCTGCACTGTAATGTGATCAAATCTCACTTGGTATGTTACTGGGTCCAGCCAAATGATTATATCTGCAATTTTCCTACCTGTATTAAGTTTTAAATTACAACCTCCTTGAATAGCAGACATTCTTAAAATGAATTTCAAGTTATGAACGTTTCCCGAGCTTCTTATGGACTTTATAGATACATAATTCAAAGTCACTTATTAACAATAGATTTGAACTTATTGCTAGTAAAATAATTTCCTACATACACAGCATCAGCGAACTCAATTTTAATACAGAATTATAATCCATGCATATTAAGCATTTTAAAGAAAATCCTAACATTAAAACACTTGATTTGAATATTGTCAGCAATTATTCGTTTTTTTCCTTTTAAGTACTGACAAAATGCTTCGTCTCATTCCTTGAATAACTTACATATACTGATTAATAAATTTTGACATGGAAACATCCAATACCATCATTTAACTTCTAAGCTATTTGAAAGAAACCTATACGACATTAGAAGCAAAAATTAATATCTTCATCGTATATTTAAAGTAAGAAGGCGGCGCGCATTCTAATAACAATTCACATACAAAAATTCCGTTCTTTGACTTGATGAGTCTCTGACACATATAGCTTCGTAATAATTTATGAAATTTTGACATCTTTTTGGCAAGATATCCGTTGTTACGCACTGAAACACAGCTTATATAGAAGCCATAATAAAACAAAAAAGAAATTGAAATTTTGATTTTCATCCAAATAAAAATCAATACTTTTCATTATTGATGGTCACAATACAATTATATTTCATAATGGCAGAGTAATCTTTATTTATATTTCGCATATCGTGTAAAGCCAAACTAGTTTAATCACTGTAACATTTATGCATTAAATTTTATCGTATTCCCTAAAGAATATCTGATCGATAATTGCTAATTTTAATTCATTGCCATATATAGAGAAAATATTATCTTGAATTTCTTAGGAAAGTTCAGTTGTTTTACGGAAATGCTCTCTTTCAGAATGTAATACGCGATAATGGGATATATACTGTAATTTTCTTAAATCTTATCTCAAGTGAGAAAATTACAATATAAAATGAAAGTATATTCTATTATAAGACGAAACAAATTTTATGTCAGATTCTTTTAGTCCCACATAGGTAAAAACATATACAGAAAAATACACACATGCAAACACCCAACAAAGTTCTCCAGAGTAATATTATTAACGCTATACTCTATCTAAATAGTTGACACAAAAATGTGTCAAAATGTCTTTCTATCAGAAAATAACTCAAAAACAGCAATCTTGGCACACGAAGCATCATCACACGAAGCATAATCAAACAAATCAATATATATATATATATATATATATATATATATATATACGTGTTAATATTTATAAATAGATATATAGATAAATTTGTATACTGAATGAATGAAACATATCTATATATTTCCGTGTATTAATGCAGGTGCCCTGCATTGGTTTATCGTTGGACTTAGTGCGTTTCCAATGTGATCAGTTACCAACTTAGTGTCAATGCTGAAGGCACAGCTATTTCTTTCCTTCCTTATTGGTAAGTCTTCTTGGTTTGATAAGCTGAAATTTGTATGTAAGCGAACAGATCACGTTTACACTACTGTAAACGGGTAATACAAGAGGCTGATTCATTATTTTTTTTTAATCATTTCACCCCGAGCAAGGCAGAAACGCCATTGATGTGCAGGGGGTTACATAAATGTAGAAAGATTAACTAGAAAAGAGTGAGGTGTACAAGCTAGTTAGAAAGGAACAATAGAAAGCTGAGAAAGCAGGTGCAATGACAGATACATGGGCGGAGAGAAAGTGAAGATTATACAGGGGAGGGGAGAGAGCTAGAGTCCAGTGGTTAGTAGGTGAGTATTGACTTGGCATTTAAATTTCTGGAGGTCGTAGCCGTCAGGAAAGCAAGAATACGGGAGTGAGTTCCACAGGCGGGAAGTGCGAGAGAGGAAGCTGCAGGAGTAGAATTGTCGTCTGCGTTTGGCTAACCTGACTGTGAATGGGTGGGACCCAGTTGCCATTCTGTTTGCACTGGTAAACACCTGTTGAGGAGGCATCAGTGACTTAAGCTCATCCGAGCAGAAGCCATGAAAGTATTTATAGAAGAGACAGAGGGAGGCCACATTTCGCCGATGGGAAAGTGGCTGCAGTCGAGTCGCCAGATCAGTACCTATCACATTACAGACTCTCCTTTGGAGCTTGTCAAGAACACTGAGGAGAACGGCAGGGGCACCTGACCATAAATGGCAGCAGTACTCCATGCACGGACGGATGGTTGACTTGTATATATGCAGGAATGGATTCATGTGGAAAAAACATCCTGGATCCTCATAGTGACCCAATTTTCTAGCAGTAGATTCTGCTATGGATTCAATATAGTGCTTCCATTTGAGGTCTGAGGACAGGGTAAGTCCGAGGAGGTGTAGTGTATTACTCTCCGGGAGAATCATCTGGTCCATGCTTATGGGAGGCAGAAGAGGTTGTCTGTAATGGTTGACAGACAACAGCTTGGTCTTAGAGGAATTGAAGTTGACAAGCCACTTCTTGCCCCAGTTCACCACAGAGTGTAGATCCCGCTCAAGGTCAGCAGCGAGATTATGTCTGTCCGCCACCACAGGTTTCTTACTGGAGCGGGAGTATATTGTAGTGTCATCTGCGTAGATGCCTACTTGGGACTTGATCTCATCTGGGAGGTCGTTGATGAAAATAAGGAAGAGCGTCGGGCCCAGGATATAGCCATGTGGGACACCAGCAATCGTGCTGTAGGACGAAGAGGCACGCCCATTCAGAACGACCTTCATTTTGCGGTTATTTAAGAAAGATTGGATTAGGTCAACCAGGCGACCGGTAATACTATAACCGCGTAGTTTGCATAGGAGGCCAGGGTGCCAAACCCTGTCGAAAGCCTTGGAGATGTCCAGAGCAACCGCGCGAGCCTCGTCAGACTCATCAAGGGCCTGTAGCATGTACTCCCTTACAGTTGTTAGCAGGTCGGCTGTGGACCTGTCAAATCGGAATCCATATTGCCTGTCGGAGAACAGTTTGTAGGCGGTGAGATGATGAACTATTTCAGCATGGATTATAGCCTCGAATACTTTCCCGAATATCGGTAGAAGACTGATAGGGCGATAGTTGGATGGGTCCGAGGGTTCACCACAATTCTTAAAGACAGGAACGACTGAGGAGAATTTCCAGCATGCAGGAAAGCAGGAAGCAGAAAGGCAGTAGTGAAACAGTTTAAAGAGGACAGGGGAAAGTTCAAGGGCACACCTCTTAAGGACTATCACAGGGATTCCATCGTCTCCACACGCCTTATGGGGGTCGAGTTTTGAAATTGCTCTGGATACTACTGTCGGGCTAATATATACGTCGTGCAGTTTGGCCTTTGTTCTAATAGGGAAGTCGGGTGGGTGCACTCCGGACGAGTCGAATGTGGAGTTGGATGAGAATCTGCGGGCAAAGCACTCAGCTTTGTCCGCAGATGACGTGAGAACATCACATCAATGGATTAAAGGAGGTATTGAGGATTTCCTATTGTTGAGCAATTTGTTACAAATCCTCCAATAGTCCTTGGAGCCGAACTTGCGGTCAGCTATGTGCTGTCGCATTCTCTCAGCAAACAACTGTTTGGCGTCATTTAGGGTTCTCTTGCACTCACTGCGAGCAGGACCACCTCAAAAGGAAAGTATTCTCTTGTATTCGAAAGTTTCTGTCTTAATGAAAAATAATTTTAATGCTCTCTCTGTAATGTTATAGATAGTACAGTGGTATTTCGTCATCAGTCTCTTCCCACCAGTGTAACTTAGCTTTAATATGCATTTTCAATTAAGATTTTCATGAACATTTTTCGTTCCTCTTCGATCCTTTGAATATAAATATTTAACTGAAATTATTTCTTGGGAGCGAGGTTTCATTACTTTACATATAAAAAGTCTTGATATCACCGTAACTTCTATGTTAGCTATGGATTTCTCATGCAACTATCTTGTGGAATTCATCTTCAGCTTCAATCTTTCCAGCCAAATTTGATCTTCAACAATTTAGCCGCCGTGTTAATTTTAATTTTATGTCTTATTAATTCCTGTTTTTTTAATTTTTCTTTCTGATAAAAAATATTTTTTTTATCTTATTATATTCTTTCACATTACTCCTTTATATCTCACTGGATTTATTTGCTTTCCTGGGTGAAATAATATAAAACATACATCTATTATGTATCAAAATATATCAAAAGTAATGAAGATATTTGTTTTAGAATTTAATATACTAATTCTCAAATTTTATTGCTTCAAAATTACTTACTATTCATGGATGCATTAATATTCACCGTAAACGTATTATATTTCTTTAGATTTCATGTATATGGTTTTTTCCATATATATTAATTTCAATTGTAGTATATATATATATATATATATATATATATATATATATGTGTGTGTGTGTGTGTGTGTGTGTGTGTGTGTGTGTGTGTGCGTGTGTGTAGAAATTATATATAATGTGTGTAGATTATTTTATTACAGATTTCTTGTAATAATAAGAAGAAAAATAATAGTACTTTTAATTTTTCAAGTTTGTAATGAAGAAGTCGAATCCTGTGCATCTCAACATAACCCCTCTGTTTCATGGGCAGAAAGAGCTCTTTAGTCATGAACAAAATTGCCCCTTGGCGGAAAAGGATAAAACGCAAACAAAAAAACATAGAAACAAGAGAAATCCACATCTCAGTGCTTATAAACAAATATCAACATTTTATCAGTCGTCACTCTGGCAAACAAGATTAGTGTCCCCTGGAGAGCATAGGCTTTGGGGTAGAAAAATCTGTCACTGATACAAAAAAGCAACAATGAGAAACCTGGTCACCAAATTAAAATGTTTCCAAACTTAAACTAAGTGAGTCGATACCAAATCAATTAATATAAAGAAAACGAAAAAAATGAAAACGCGAAGAGGATCAAGGTGTTCTGACATACATTGTGGCTGCACTCAGAAATCTACAAATATTATCAGGTATCAAAAATACGAAATATGAATATATAGTGAATTATCCGGTCTAGTGAAACGAAGTTGTATGCTGAAACAGATTAACTGAATTTGGCCTCGTTAGTAGAGAGCCCACTATAAGTTATCAAAGGGGTTATAAAACAAGAAAATCAAATTGAGTATAAAAACAACATATTATATATATATATATACATATAAATTAAGGTTTTTACAAATAAAATAATGTTAGATGATAAATAAAATTCGCGTAGGCTCGCGAAGTGGAATTTGATATTTAATTAATTGTTTTGGTTTTCTGCCAGAACATATGCATGGAGCTGTGTGCGCAAAGACCAGATTTGGTCATTTGCTTTCTGGTCCTGAGAGTGCAAACATCCGATCGCTCGCTTTGTTCGGCATCAGCACATGACTTGGTATAGACTAGAGTAGGATACTATCTCAACTTAAAAACGGTTGCTTATACCCACATGAATATCTTTTGAAATAATATTTTTTGAAATAAAAACTATGAAATGTACAGATTGTGGAACGCTGATGTCGAGTAAACGGATGTGTTTTTTCATGACGTTAAGAAAGCGATGTTAAGAAAAGTCTCGATTTTTTTTATTTTAATTTTCATAATACATTATTTTTTTTTCTATGGTATTATGATATTTTAATTACGTTATTTATTTATTTACAGTATTTAATATACGTATTCAATAATTTTTTGTATATATTTACTTATTTTTAGTCAGTATACAACGAATAATTTTAGTATATTTATTTATCTAAGCGTAAACATTTATTTATTTATTTATTTGTTGCTTTTACGAATGTGGTCGAAATTTTCGAATTAATTATTTAATTTCGGGTTGTTTATTCCGGCATCCAATGTATATATATATATATATATATATATATATATATATATATATATATATATATATATATTAACGAAACTTGGTTATAAGCAACCGACAATTTGTAATGAATTATTTTGAACATTATTTTTACCGATACACGTATTTAAGTAGATATTCTGTTTTTAATTAAACAGTATTTTATATTTATATCTACCGGCGTGATGAGAGGCTGCTCTGACCAACACTCCGGTGGGCAAACCTGAAGACACATTATCCTGCAATCTGCACCAGTTTCCTACCCACACATGCTGCATACGACTGATTCTAATCTAAGCCTCTCTCTTAATAAAACAATCAGGAATACACGATATCATTAAAGCAAATCTAAATCAGCTAAGGTAAAAACACCCAAATCCATCAGCATCTCTTTCAGTAACATACGAGGTATAAGCACCAACATTTACAGTGTCGAATATTCTTTCCAAGTCAATTCACCTGACATCCTAGCTCTATGCGAAACTAACCTTGTACCTTTTATCCTCTCTTCTGAATTCTGTGTCCCTGGTTATCTTCACCTCTTCAGCAAAGACTCCAATGTCCACACGCAAGGGCTTGGTGTTTACATCAGTGAACACATACCTCTAGCTAGAGTGATCTCTCTTGAATCCCTAGATGATTCTTATATGTTTTTCAATTAGCTATCTCTTCTTCCTCTACCACTCTCCTTCATCTCCCGACTGTTCTGTACTTGACAGCATGCCCAGTGATATTGACAAGGCCATTTCCTCTCATTCTTCCACCCATATATTTGTGTTTAGAGATATTAACTCCCACTATCCCAAGTAGCTGATAAAACTGTGTCACAACTATTGCTATTGTCCACACTATGAATATTTTAATCCAAGAAATGGTGGAGTTTCCCAAGCGTTTCTCTGATAACCCTAATATACACCGCTCACTACTAGATCTCTGTTTTACTGCTATCCCTGAGTCTCGCAATGTCAAGCAACTCTACCCCCTCAGAAACTCTGGCCATGCGGTGGTTCTGTTAACATCTCAATCTACTCCCACTCCACCCAAGAACACCAAACTAACAGAATATCTTACTGCTACCAAAGAGTCATTCCGCGGTTTCTTTGTGACGTCCCCTGGAACAAATTCGCGTGGAAGACTGTGCATCCGATGTTTCTCCCCTTGGGTTAAGACTGGCATTGTTGCTCGGATGTTGAAATTTAAATCCCATTCGCCATCGTCCATCGAAATCACTTCTTCCGGCTTTCTCGGAGTCACGCGTCGGACCATAACAGGTGCCTCTTTGCCTCTACTCACAATGAGTGATAGAGGATACTTAAAGAAGCCAAGCATCTGTTTGCAGCCAGAATAAAGCAGTGCATAACGTACCTCAATTTCTGTTTCAAAGACTACTGGCGGCTCAGTAAAGTGGACTAAATTACACCAAACCCTTAATCCCACGCCGAATCAATGAATATGGGGTCCTTATCTCTACAACAGTCAAGGCTGAGAGCTTTGCTCGAAGATTCTCCACCAGCTAGAAACTAGATTTATCTGGAGTATCTGGGCCAGACTTCTCACCCAGAACTGAGGTCCACCTAAATGACATCCACATTACCCACTCGGCGATCTCTAAGTAAATTAGAAAGCTTGACCAAAATAAATAAATAAATAAATAAATAAAAATAAAAATAAAAACAAACTAGCGGAGGCGACGGAATCTCAATACTTGTCCTGAAAAAATGTTCCCCTGAACTCTTGTCTGTTCTCTCCAAACGCTCTAACTACTGGCTCTCTGCTTCCTGCTTTTCTGGTTGCCGGAAGTTCTTCCTCGTTGTTCCAATATATAAAAACACTGGTGAACCCTCTGACCCCTATAACTATCGCCCTATCAGCCTCCTATCGATATTTGGCAAAGTGTTCAAAGCCATCATCAAAGCCGAGGTGGTTCAACATCTCACATACTATTCTCTGACAAACAGTATGGTTTCCGCTTCACCAGGTCTACTGCTGATATGCTCACGACCATCACTGAATATATACACCAGGCTCACGACATGAACGGCGAAGCCCGAACTGTTGACCTAGATAGCACCAAAACGTTTGACAGAATCTGGCATGCTGGCCTTTTACGCAAACTGCAAGGTTATGGTATAACTGGACAATGACCTATGCAGTCATTCCTTTCAAATCGCACAATGAAGGCAGTATTGAACGGATATGTCTGCCATTATTATCAGACGAACGCGGGTGTCCATCAAGGCTCTATTCTAGGTCTTATGCTTTTCCTTATCTACATTAACGATATCCCATATGTAATAAAATCCGAAGTAGGCATATACGATGACGACAATACAGTTTACTCTCGCATCGACCAAAAATCTGCTGAGGCTGACAAAGAAAACCTCGATGCGCTGGCTTGAAAAGGACTTCCAATCTGTAATGAACTGGGGTAAGAAATTGCTTGTGAATTTTATTGCTTCCAAAACGAAGCTGCTATCTATTAACCATCACAGAAAATCTCTTCTTCTCCTTAGTAGCTTGGATCAGGCTAGTTTCTCTGAAAGCTAAATACAGCGCCTCCTCGGTTAAACTCTCACAACAGATCTAACGTTGAATGACTATATAGAATCCATAGCTAAATCTGCTGCTAAGAAAGTGTTTTGTCTATGTAGGGACAGGATTTTTTTTTTCAGCCGAAAAAAATCCCGCACATATATAAATCTACCATCCACCTGTGCATTGAGTATTGCTGCAATATCTGGTCGGGGGCTCCTGTAAACCACCTAGGTGTCCCTGACAAAACCCAAAGGGGAATCTCTAATGTGATCAACCCAGACTTGGCTGCTCGGATACAGTCACATTCTCACCGGCGCAATGTTGCTTCCCTGTGTCTCTTCTAAAGATATATTCATGGCTTCTGCTTCGATGAACTTAGCTCACTGGTGCCAGCTATATATAAATTTGCTCGAGCCACAAGATTGGCAGCTAGGTCCCACCTTTTTACTGTGAAACCAATAAATTATAAACGCAAATTCTACTTCAACTTCATGTCTTGCATTTTCCGCCTGTGGAATTCTATTCCATTTATTTGCTCTCCCGACAGCTATACTCTTCAAGAATATAAATATGAAGTCAATAGTCATCTCCTATCTCACTAACATGCATCATCTCTCTCTCTCTGTCTCTCTCTGAAACTCCTTTCTCCATCTATTCCACTATCGTCAGTATTCTCATCCTTCTGTTACCCACTTCCTGATACCCTCAAAAACCTTCCACTTTTTCTCCTAATTTTCCTCCTATGTAACCCCCTGCAAAACAGTGGCAGTAAAAGTCTTGCTTGGGACGATGTGATTAACAAAATACATCAGATAAAACTAAATATAAAACAGAATAAATAAACTAAAAAAATGATTTTTCTCAAGAAATATAACTGAAAAATATACCTTCGATATGAACTACAATCGGTCCTATATTGTCACCGAGGATGAGTCAAATAACAATGAAGTTGAATTCCTTGAAGCCAACAGAGCTCAAATCTCCGAAACAAAAAACAACATCAAGAATTCAGCAAAGTTACTCGCACACAAGTGTCAGACAGAGAGAAGCTTCAGAAAACTCATATGAGAAAATACATATTTTTCATGTACAGCGTTGGACTGCAATCACAAATGGAGAAACACCACCAGAAAACATCACAGAAAGAAATAAAGCTATATAAGCTTACGAAGCTTCGTTGCATGACAATGAAAAGATCAAATAACAGATAAAAAGTATTAGGTTTGAATGAAAGTTTGAAGCCAGAAACAAAGGAACTCAGATGTGTGTTAAGATCTTAAAACTCAAAAGTATCAACGCTCAATTGCAGGTAAATTAAGCACAGATATAAAAATAAATTACTTAATCAAATTCTACCAATCAAAAAAACAATAAAACAGAAAATGCAGTTAAACCTACAAAAATTAGAACAATACATACATAAAATTATCTGTACTGTCTATAAGACATGTTACAGTAAAATTAAAAAAAGTAGTTTTATATGTCGAAAAACCACCATCTGTTGAAGAAGTGCAAAATTTTCGGGAGAATATCAGGAATAGCACATAGGAATAGAGCTCAATATAGGATAGATCGAAAGCAAAGAAGAACGAATAATGTACAAATCTGTTGTTAGTCTTTAACAAAAACGCAAAACTGAGATTTCCAAGATTTTCTTTTTCAGTCATTTTACCCCGGGCAAGGCGTAAATGCCACTGATGTGCGGGGGGCTAACTGAAAGAAAATTAATTAGAGGAGGGAGAAGAGGATTACAAACCAATTAGAAAGAAGCAATAGAAAGATGAAAATGCAGGTGTGATGACAGTTGCAAGGGGGGAGAACGGGAAGGATATACGGGGTGGAGAAGGGCTAGAGTCAAATGGTTAGTAGATGAGTATTGACATTGCATTTAAAGTTCTGGAGGTTGTAGCCATCAGGAAAGCAAGAATATGGGAGCGAGTTCCACAGGCGGAAATTTCGAGAGAAGAAGCTCCAGGAGTAGAATTGTCGTCTGCATTTGACTAATCTAACTGTGAATGGGTGGGACCCAGTTGCCAATCTGATTGCACGAGTAAACACCTGTTGTAGAGGCACCAGTGACTTAAGATCGTCTGAGCAGAAGACATGAAAGCATTTATAGAACAGACAAAGGGAGGCCACATTTTGTCGGTGGGGAATTGGCTGTTGTCGAGCCGCCAAGTCAGCACCTATCACGTTACTAACTCTCCTTGCAGGGTCGAATGGTAGACTTGTATATATGCAGGATGGATTCAGGCGGAAAGAATGTCCTGGATCGACACAGTGACCCAAGATATCCAATTTACGGCTCTATCAGTGAACAATCCACAAAAAACTCTTGCAAAATTTTGTTAGGCCTTATTAAGTATTTCAATGAAGTCCCAGAATGGAAAACTTAAAATATTACAGATCTCCTACCATAACTGAGTGAAACAAAGGATCCGGAACATTATACGCCTTGTAACATGTAAATCCACTACATTTAAATTGATCATGTCTCTCTTGACCTTTACTTTCCTTTCCTCGAAGAAAACATCACTCTCCCTTTTGAACAGGGGTTATATCGCAGTGGTTCATGTAGGTGCAAATATGAACTACTTATAAAGAAAATGATCCTGAAGTTTTCCAAGAAAAGAAGCAAAGGTCTCAGACTAGCAAGAATAGACTGCCGTAAGGCAATTCATACAGTTCCACTCTCTTCAATATTTGCAAGTGTTCGAAAACTCCACGGTATTATTAAATTCCGTTAAACACAACACGATGGGAAACCGAATTATATTTAAACCATACCAGTGGCACTGTCTATTCCAAACAAACGAATATCCGACAAGGAATTTTCAAAGTGAATCCCTGTTAACCTATTCGGTTTTGTCTATCCTAAATTACGCATGAATACAAATAATATCTTTGGATACAAAGTAAACTGGAAAGTATTCTGTTACATACTCTAAATGGATGATCTCAAACTCTTTGCCAAAGAAGATTATCATTTGAAGGGTCTTCCTCACCACTGTAAAATATTTCCGTTCTGACATAGTTATCGATTTCGGATTAGATAAATGTGCAAAATTAACATTCAAGAAGTGGAGAATTACAGACTGACACTCAACTGTGTCACAAAGATTGAGGATAAGAAGAAACCTATAGGTAGCTAAGAATTAGAGGAGAAGGTGGAATACAGCATACGAAAATAAAGGAGAAAGTAAGAAAAAACGTACTAGAGACGTGTGCATCTTGTATTGATTGCAGAATTGAATAAAAGAAAACCCAGAATATCAGCCATAATTTACTTGACTATCGTGTGGGGAAAACAGATTCAACATCCGTAAAAGGATCATAACCGACATTATGCAAATAAACACAAAAACAAGAAGTGTTCTCACTTGCCAACGTATGCATCATTAAAAGCAGATGTTGATTGATTTCATGTGTCCAGATCCGAAGATAAAAAAGCGTAATATAACTATACATATCTTGCAAAACTACACCAATCGGGATTCAAAGATATGTGAAAACTTTAGAATACTATATGATGATACGTGATAAACATGAGACAACAAAGAAATTGTAATCATTAATATATGAAGCAAACAAAAGTTCATATTTTTCAATTCCCACACTCAAAGAAAACCTCGTGTAAACTCTCAATGACCTTGGCCATCAATATTTCATACACATAGGAATGCGGTGAGAATGTGCGTGTGGTGCAATGGATTCCACCTCCAGAATGAGACGCGGAGTGTTGAATTCGAATTCTAGTTGAATTTGTTTCATTCACTTATGCACAAATGCACTTGGGATAGGTATTTATCCATCTTTTCCCCCAGCTCTGAGTTGAGTATCAAGACAGCATGCGTTCCATAGCGTTGGTTTTAATCAGTCTACGGCACAAGTACTGAAAAACTACTACGAGAAAACCTTCGACCATGTCATGTCGCGAAAGAAACACGATGTCCCAAGCATGTATCACGTATTGTAATTAACTGACATATATGCAAGTTGTGGTGCAGTTTTATCGGCTCGGAACTCGAAAAGACGAGTTCGACTTCCATTAAGATTCGTTTCCTTTCTTTATAAGTAAATACCGTTGGGCAAGGTATGAATCTATCTCTTCCAGCTATGGATTGAAAAACTGGACAGATTTGGTTCTATGGCCTTGGTTGGTAAGCAATCCACTGCAGCCCACTTGACAGTGATGGATTGAAAGTGACATGATCATCCAAGTGTGTATCGCTTATGTCACGAAACAGACTGACAGTAGCACAAATGCAAAAAAAGAATCAACATATAGCTATTGTTTTAAAATAACTTAAGAAGTTTAAGAGAGAGACCCATTGCATCTATTTAAGGTCATCCTTCCGCTTGACTTTGCAAGGAAGCTTTGCAACTAATGGTGAGAAACGTGTTGGGTTTACCTGAAATAATCACAAAATAGTTGACATCCTGAAATCACTAACACAGAAACAGTTATTACAGAATACTTAACACTTCTTTCCCGTATTTTGACAAACGGAGGTATTGCACACAAATGAATTTAAAATATATTCAATCCTTTGTGAACTGCTCACAATTTAACAAATATACAAATTCGATACTAATAATTCAAAAAATCAAATCTTTTGGAGTTTTCTAATTCAAAGGATATTACTGGCAATTATCTATTTCATATAATAAAGAAATAGAATAAGAAATCCTTCGACAAATAAGAATGAAGAAAGGCTTTGATAACATAAATCTATCAGAAAATTGAGGAAGATGTTCAGGGGAAGACAGTGAGACACATGTCTTACTAGCTTGTATGAAATGATGGTGGTAATAAGGTCTAGCTATGAGTAAATGGAGGAAAACGTAGGAGCTAGTAAATTGTAGAGAGTCCTGATCGGCTAGGTTACATAGAAGAAAAAAAAGAAAAACAATAAGAAGAAAAAGAAAAAGAAGAATATCATAACGATTATGATATTTATACAGAAGATGGAAATGAGAAAATATAAGGAGGAGATATAAAAATAAATTGTGCAGTAATAAAAGAGCAATAAGAATGGAAAGAAATGAAGCAATTTGAAGAAAATTGAAAGAGAACATAAAGCAATATGATTAGTAGGACCAGATATGTGAACTGATAAATTTCAGAAAGACTAGAAAACGGAGACCAGAGGATATGACCAATCAAAAACAGTATGGATAGCTAGTGAAAGGACAAAAAATGCATTCAAATGACGTAAAAGAGACTGATACAGAATGGTAAAATATTATATTAATTTTGGGAAGAAAACTATAAAAAAGGATAATAAATCGATGTAGATGATATTGTAGTAGTAGTAGTAGTAGTAGTAGTAGTAGTAGTAGTATTTGTATTATTAATAATAATTATATTAATAATTGTATAACAGCTTGTTTGCAAGATGTTTTCAATCCTTTCAAAATATATGAAACATAACTTTTAAAAATATTTTAACGATAATTAAAATTAGATACATGATAAGAAAGTTTCAATATACTGTTTACAATTTTCACTCGTTTAATAATTGTTTAAATGATTTTTGTGAAAAAAAGGCTGATTTATACAATTTCGTTTTCTATTTCAGGACTATGAAGAATATGTCCGCATTTTATCACTTAGAAAATGTAACATTTTAAAAGGATTAGGCGAAAAAACAGCAAATTTTAAAAACAATAATATTACATGTATATACATGAATTTTATTTCCGTCCGTATCTATCTATCTATCTATCTATCTATCTATCTATCTCTCTCTCTCTCTCTCTCTCTATATATATATATATATATATATATATATATATATATATATATATATATATATAAGCTTTAACATCAATTGCTTTATTGATTCTCGTATGTAACATAATTATGTATTTCTCTTTTGTGCACGGCTGTGTAATTTATTCTGCTGTCAGCTAATCAGTCCTGAATTTATTGCTATCTTATATTTTAAATTTTGATTATTTTAGTACGCGATCCACGTTTTGCTAACGGGTGTCCATCCAGCAATAAAATGATATATGACTGCTTTACAAACATTTTAGATTTTAAAAAGTATGTAATCTCTTAATATCATATTGAATATCATTCTCAATAATGTGGTTATCTTTTAAATGATTAACTTACATCTCTTTATAGAGAAATTGTAATGTAATTTATTGTTATGAGAATACAATCATGTTTCATAAATCTATTTTATTTTTGCATAGTAATTTCACCATTTCTTATATATGTTTACATGTTTATCATAAATTGTATACATGTGCGTTTAAAATAAGGATTATAAACGAGATAAATTAGGAAGAAGGCAGAAGTTTAATCTTAATACGTTCATTTGGCAATTATGCTTTTTGAAAAAACGCTGAAACATTTTTCTAACCAGATCAGCGTAAAATGAAAGGGTAGAAAATGACTGTCTGAATAAAATAAAATATGAATTAAAAAACCAATTGAAATAACGTGGGGTCGTACCATGACTTTCACACGTATACATAACACTTCACAAATGTAGAGAGGCATAAACCCCTACGTTCTGACGAGATGATGCATTATTGTATATCCTAGAGTGTGTGTATAGTTGTATGTGTGTTTGTTTTCAGGTTAAAAAAACATTAAAAAATCTATTATTTAAAAATATTTACGAAGTGCTTATGAAGGAAAAAGAAATCACTGGTAAATTCTCGTTAATATTTAATTTTGTAAAAATCCGAATTAAAAGCCAAACATGTTAAATATATAAAATTGTTCTATTTGTCCTTATCTTACAAATCTCTTACGAATTCATAATCTAAATATATTTGAACCGCATTGACATATATACATATATATATATATGTGTGTGTGTGTGTGTGTGTGTTTGTGTGTGTATGCGCTCGTGTGTGAGCTCGTGTGTGTGTGTGTGTGTGTGTATGCGCTCGTGTGTGAGCTCGTGTGCGTGTGTGTGTGTGTATAATTTTGCAGTATTAAATTTAGACACAAATGTAAAAGGGTAATCTCAAATTGTATGTCGGTTAACAGTGTCGTATTTGATGTCTCCACCATGCGAATGCTGGAGCTGATATACTCATGTTGACAGGTCTATTTGTTACTGCATCTTCGTGCTTCTAAACCAGCTCCACCAATTTACAGCTTAAGCAGTAATAGTGCAATCATGTTTCTTCACATGGATGACTCATTAAAAAAAAAGAAAAGAAATCCGTGCAAAGTTTCAACGATTATGCAGATAGTTGGAAAAATATTTGTGATTACTTTAGTAAAATTTTGTTTTTTGTTGAGTATGTGCATTGCCCAGTCCCTTAAATTGCGGTTCATTTCCCGTGATTCAGAAATCGAGATGATGGGAAGATTGCATGCCTTCTTTATTATGCTTTTTTCCGATCCTTGTCTCTTTGAAAAAAATGTAAAAATAATTTATCCATTTAATTAGTTTGCAGAAAGTCAATTAATATTTTTTTTCCCTATATCTAACTTTTTGTATTTACATTTTTATATATCTCTATTGATATTTGATTTATTGAAAGGGGTGGTTTTTCATTTTTCTTTCTATCAAAGAAAACCCAGCATATTTTGGTAAATGATGAAATTTGATGTTCATGATTCGTCATTTTATTCTTCAACGACGACAATGTGGATACTTAATAATTACAAAAACAATTATTTTTCATGTTTTTGTTAAATTAGACACCTGTCAAGTTTTGTTCTTGACTAATCTATTGCTCTGTTCTCAAAACTCCTGATAGTGTAATTTGATATTAGACTCTTTCCGAATGATATTAAGATTGAGAGTAATTCTCTTCAGTGATTGTGTCTTGGCTGTTCCTCTCGGAAATGGTGTAAACTGCTGAAACTAAAGAATGTAATGCGTCTGAGATTTGTATTGGAATTAGCGAAAGAACTGAGGAGTTTTTATCTTGTGAAGGTTCTGCTACGTATAAACATCATCCATTGTTCAAAACACTATTAAAGTCTTCTTGGTTACAATGTGACGATTGAAGAGCTGCACCCGAGATATGACAGTAATATTCCATTTATGTCTGATTTGACACTTGTATTGAGGAAGCATGGAAGGTGGAATCTAGTACATATTTGTTCGGCAATGTTCCCAGCATCTTTATTAATAGATCATAATTGAATTCAGCTTGAGAAGTGAACAATAGTCCAAATAGTCATCAGATATTAAGCATTAGCCGCTCTCGGATTCTCACAGGTGCAACTGAATTTTTGTGGTAATAGTCATGTCTGATTATATCTTAATCTTAGAAGTGAATCATTCAAGAATATTGAGATATAAAAATATATATTTATATATACACCTTATGTGAATTTTATATTTATTTTTGGCATTTCCCTTTTGCAATGATGTAGAAATGTGTAAACATTACTATAAATTATTAGATTAAAGTTTTTATAGTAATAGGAAATATTCTATACAATGAAGTACTTTGTTAGTAGGAAAACTATGCAGATGTTTATAGTTTCATCAGAAATTTGGAAAATAGTCAATCTTTTATGTTTTACTAAAATAATATATGGTTTTAATAGAGATGCAGTTTGAAAAAATATTAATTTAATTTTATTTTAGAAAATGTATTAATTATCTGTAAAAGATCACAATGAGGTAAAGTAAAACAATTTTAATCTTTGAGTGTAATCATCATCTTCAAATTATTATTATTAGTAGTAGTAGTCGTAGTAGTAGTATTAGTAGTATTGTTGTTGTTGTTGTTGTTGTTTGTGTAGTGTCTTTTCCGGATGCAGGTGATCAGATCCTCTACAAAGTAGTGTGCCTTCTGGCCTTGAGTAAATATTGTCTTTTTTCTATCTCTCTTAATCCCTGTTCTGCAATATATTACGTAGGTTTTTCTTCGTTTCCCTAAGCTCCTCTTGCTTTCAATGTGTCCTGCGACTGTTCAATTATCCAATACATATTTTCTAATCATGTGCCCCAAAATTTCCAATTGTGCATTTCATAGTACACGGAGTATAAGATTCGATTTTCATTAAAAATTTTTTAGATGCCCATATATTCCGTTGCAGAGTATTCTGAGTATCTTTCTATATAACAATATTTGTGTTGTCCTAAATCTATCAATTCTGTTGTTAGGAGTTTTTAAATCATTCATTGTCATATAGGAAGTGAAATATTATATAACAGTTTAGTACTTAATGAAAATAAAAATTATTACAAAAGGAAATACACAAAAATCTAAAATATGAATTCATTGATTACGCCGAATGTCTTACCATGCTTTTATATTGTTAACCTTTTATATATTTTTAACTTCCTATCATGCTATATCACATAATATTTATAAATCTTGTCGCAGCAAATATCAAAACTGTAAATAAAAAGCAGATCAAACTTCTTGTTGGGTCAAAAGTGTTGAAGAAAATTAGAAGAAACAAACTAAGCAATATTTTTTCAAAATCGCAAGAACTTTACAGATAGCAGTATTTTTTTCTTACCTTTCGATATTAATCTCCAACAGCGATAGGAAAGCAATATATTACTTTCAATATAGATACAGCAATATTTATCAGAGTCAGTTTTCCATTTCAAAGTAATATCATGTATTATTTCTATATCTCTGATTTACTTTTTTATATTATTTCATTTTATTATTTCTTAGGCTTTCTTCTATGTTTAAATTTCGATTATCGTTTATGTCTCTGGTCAAATATTTTCCTCTTTTAATTATAGGATGGCGTGTCTGGTGTCGAACGTCTTTCATTCCAGTGACCCGCTGGCAAGATGGGCAGATTTGTTGGAGATTTTCATGCTACTTTCTCACAAAGACTCTCGTTTCTTTGATTTAAAGACATCAAATAACGCACAAGCTTTGTTTTCTATCTTTGCTCATTGATATTCGTCACGAATCCGCCTTATGATCAGATGTAAACTTCCATTAACTGTTAAGAACCGAACAACGATTTTTAAAGGTCTTTCCACAAAACGCAACAAGGACGACATGGCAGCATTATTTTATTAGCTTTCCATTACTTCAAATCTCGTGCAGAAATATATCAAAGAATAAACAAAACCAAAATAACAGATAAAGAAATTACCGACGTAGAAATGGGAACTAAACTGAAGAGTAGCAACGAAAAAATAATAAATAAAAGCATCATCAAGGATAAAAATTTAGATTTTAAGACGAAGTAATTTATCAAAAAATATTATTGGTGTTAAAGAGAGTAATAATGTTAATGAAAGCCATAAATTTTGTACACACGTTTCTGTTTGTACAACTAATATTAAAACAATACGACTCAGAATAATTAATATCATTACGAAACTTGACACCTTATCAAGAATAACAAGTTTTTTCCATATTTATTTCTGAGATCAGGTAGTATTTAAACTCTTTACATTATTCGGATTATTGTCCACATTTTCGTTGCAATTTCAACGAAGTTTCAGCTAATGTAAGCTTCGGATTTCTTCAAATGCAAGGAATTTCCATTGTATCTTCAGCATCTTTCAGTAGAACAGGATTACCGGTATTATTTGCGATATTATAAATTCCACATGAACTAACTATTCGTTATTCTTTTATTAGTTTTTAATGAAAAATATTTCTTGCATAATATTTCCTTTAGCTTTGCGAAAGCAGATGTCGATTTATAATTATATCACATTTTGCTTTCTCATTTTTTCTCCTCTATTAAAATGTTTTCCTCTATAATAAAATTTTGTATTTCCTTGATTTTTATATGTCCACTTGTAATTTACATGTTGGACCTTTCCATTGCAGACATTCAATGATCTTGTCTTCTCCTAGCTTTTCTGTATTTCTTTTTGCAGTTTCTTTTCTTTGTTATGTGTACTATCAATACCGTGTCGTCTGCATACTTAATATTGTTAAGCTTGTTATTCCCAATAAGGACATCTAGTAAGACTTCTAGTTGTCTCAAAATTACTTCATAATAAAGATTGAATAAAATTGGTAACGCACATTTACATTTGTTTAAATTTTATTTAAGCCCTCTTTCCTCATAAGCTATCTTAAAAATGTCAGCAATACCTTTCCGATCTTAAGTATCAGTGCCTATTGTTCTGTACACTTTTCTAAGACATCCTCGTTGCTTTTATCATTAATCTATTGTATGTTCAGAATTTTTCTTTAGAATCACATATCTGTTGGCCCAGTTTCTTTTTCTCTGTTAGAAAATTACCGAAGATTCTCTGCCATAGAGGAGAACTGATATTACATAAGAATTCAGTAATTTTTCTTTGTTTTTAATGAGATCTTCCAGTTTCTTTATAATTCGCTTAGCATTATTTCTCTATTTCAATGCGTCTTCTTATTTCGTTGTTTATTTTCTGTCTTCTGTTAAAAAAATTTCTAAAAGAGAAAAGAAATTTGCTTGATTTTCGTGTCTTCAGTTTGTATTATGCATGTTGATCTGTTCTTTTCCATAAATTCTCTTTCTTACAATTGATGTTTAGATTTTCCTTCTCACTTTCCTTTACCAACGTCTGTATGAGTCCCAGTGGTTATCTTTCTGTGTTTACTATCAGCCCTCGGTCGTTTGAATAATTAAAGTAGTTAAGTTTGTGACGGCCAATAATAGACCTTATAACACATCAAATTCTGTCAGGTTGGCTTTATTCTACAGTTTGGAATGTCTTTTTAGAAGGGATGCCTCTTTTCACAATTTAGAGTTTGTATTGATTTTACTGTCGATTACATGGATATAAGGAGTTCCACTCAAGGTTTACAGTAGAGTTATCCAATTTTCCAGTTATTTCACTGTTAGTTTAAAAGATAAATATTTGTCAAAGTGCTTAATCACTAATACCATCTACACAAAACTTTATGCTTTGCTCTCTTCCAGAAATCTCTTTTAGTGTCCTCGCAATGGGAAATCTTGTAACAAAACAGTACTAAATGCTTCAAGTTGTTTTGCCACTGTATTCATTTAAAAACATTGTAATTTTGAAATCAAGTTTCCATTTTTTCCCATTTTAATGTAAGTATTCCCCCTTCGCTCACATACTTTATTTTTGAAAATTACAATAACAATCCGAAAACACATTTCTGTTATCATTTTTTTCTTTTCCATTAGCTATCAAAGTTTGATAGTACTTTGCATTTAAACTCTTCTACATGTGTTTCTAACAAATTTTTCGGTCTCTTTATTAATTTGTTCATAATTATGTAGGCGTTTGTTTTATTGCTTTACACTATTGGATTATGCGTTGTATTATGCCTGCTGTGTTGATATTTACATTTATGCAACTGCATGAACGTAATAACTAAAAATCATGACTCACAAATTCGACAGTCTCTTCTACAAACAATCGTAAATACTTGTGATTTGAAGCGTCTGTAATTAGCTCAGTTTATCAACTCAACTTCTTAGCTCTCTATCTCACTTTACAAGGCTTCCAAAACATAACTCCCGTTATCCACTGTCGTTCTGACAAATAAGAATATATTCTGTCTCAGGACAATGTTTCCAATTCATAGCTATCATCTTATAATTTTTCGAATTAATAGCTCTTCTTCGCTCCAGTTTATAGCTCAATCTTTTAACAAGATCTCCCATTCTGAGTTCGGGTTTTCAACTATGCTTCTTGCTTTCAAACATACTTTCTCTTTTCTTACACAGGTTGTAATTTCATAACTTTGTCTTTTTAAATCTAATACAATCTCCTTAACCCCCATTCATTCTCTCGTCCTATAAGTGATGTAATTTTTCATTTTTTATCGCTTCACTTTCATACATATTCCAGAATTGACTTCGTTTTTCTATAGCAGTTGGCACATTGTCGTCGTGTTCATAGTTGAAACAAAGCCATGCTTGATAATAACGAAAAATAACCAAAATAATTAAATTATATATAACATTTGGTCAAAGGAAAAGACTTAGAGGAAAAGAAAAAAATGAAATAAATGCTTAATTCGCTGTAACTTTCATTTGTTTTTAATGTAACTTAAATAAAAGATTGATTGCACCCAATATATATATATATATATATATATATATATATATATATATATATATATATATATGTGTGTGTGTGTGTGTGTGTGGTGTGTGTGTGTGTATCTATTAAATATTATTATTAATATTATTATAAAAACAAATTGCAGCTGAATAGCTATAAAATTTCGGTTTTAAAAATATAAAAAATAAATAAAAACATAAGAATAATGAGTTCAGGCAATGAGATGTCGTTGGGTGTGAGATTATAACATTTTAAAGAATGGTGCGTGTATGACTCAATAATACTAAATGGCAGACATGTCAAAATGTTTAAACCACGAAAAAAAATAAACTCGAAAAAATAAAAAAAAGGAAAAAGAAAAAAAGAAGAGGTAGCGACAAGAAGCTAGAGAAGAAAAAAAGAAAAACTGGTAAAAAATCTTTTAAAAAATCAGACGCTGGAAAAAATACAAAACACAACAAAATAAAATAAATGTAAGAAAATAAAACCAAAACCAACAAAGAAAAGAATAATGATAAAAATCAAATCAAATATTAAAATATAATCTTAAGCGGATTTGTTCATAAGTACAAATAAAAAATAATAAAAATTTTAAAAAATACCAGTTTAAAAAGCTAAATTTTAAAGTTATAAAACGAACAAATAGTCTAAATATTGAGATAAATTTGAGATAATTTTTTTATTCAAAGGGTGTGGAAGATTCTGCGGTTGTGAAAATTGGTGATTTCCTTACGTTGTTTTAATCAGTACGTTTTGGCGAATTTTATTACAGTGATTGTCCTTGTAAGCAAAGAAAACCTTTCATGCAAAGATTGAGATGTTTTAGTTTTAAAAATCGTCTCCAATTAACTCTGTTTTTGCAGCTATCAATTGCCAGAGAGAGAGAGAGAGAGAGAGAGAGAGAGAGAGAGAGAGAGAGAGAGAGAGAGAGAGAGAATTACTATATGCTTCATTGTTAAAGATAAGTTATGCTGGTAACACTGAGACTTGAACTTATCCTTAGTACATCTAATGTAATGTTTGCTAATATTGGGATTTCGTTAGTAGAGATAGTAGTAATGGAATCTTCATACCACATATGTTAAGTTTATGACAATTGCAGGAAATTGTGTTATCATCATTGTTTATGGTACGTTGGTTATATATATATATATATATATATATATATATATATATATATATATACATATATATATATTTGTCAGAATTCTAATATTGTGTTTTTTTCATCATACGCAGATTGTCGGTACAGTTATAAATAAATTTTAGTGTATTTTTATTAAAAATGGTGCTAAGTAGATTATTAGTTGGGAAGTGTTTTTGAACCTGATTAAGAAATTTATTGCCTAAATTGATACTGACTATTTGGTTAAATGGAGATCTGTACCAAACCATTTCGCTATTTTGATTATTTTTAGTATTATGATTCATTTGTTTATGATATTTAATATACATGCAAGAAGAGCCGCTATATTTTCCGTTTGTATTATATCACTGACCATGCTTATAAAAATGGCTGTCAGTGGAAAATGTATTTACAATTTTGTGTACATCTGAATGTGGCTTATGTTTAATAGTAAATATAAATATTTTTTATAAAAAATACCTAACATTCACTTGTAATTTACTATAATACAGCCCTAAAATAACACCGCTATGAATGAAAGATTACTATATATCATAAACAACTTCTGAAGCTGTTAGTCATTTTGATTTCTGATACGTCTGGTAGACCGTTTATGTATTTAGCAGGAAAGTGTCAATACCATTAGACATGGGGGCTGCAAAATGTATTTTTGGAAAATTTGGGTCACTGGAAAAATTTGTGTAACTCAAATTTGTAGCTACTACGTCTACCAGCATAGAGATGTTTCCAAAAAACTTTACCGATTTAATAATAGAAAGTTTACATGCTGAAAGGAAATATATAACCACGTAGAAATACTGAAAATGTGACAAAGATTGGCACTAAACAACACATAAAAATTATTCAGTCAACTACGAAATTTTTATTTAACTTTGCTATAGTCAAAGTCAAAAATAATGTAAATAAAGGCAAAATGAAGTCAGCGGTGCACAAAAAGTTTTTCGATTTGAACTCCACAGGGACACGTGAAATTTGAAAATATTCGCACATTAAATTATGTTAGTTAAAACATCTGGAATTTATGAATTATTTAGCTCTTTAGCATAAGAAATAAAAAGACTTTCAGGAGTTATTACTTTTTGCTCCGATATTTATTGTGATTAAAAATATATTTATATGTTAAAATCATATTTGGTTAATTGACATTTTGTGATGATTTTATGCAGCAGTTTTTCATACCATAAAAGAGAACAGCAAATGTTTCAGTTTTATTCATCTACATCACCCAAGAATGGCTCTGTTATAAGCTGCCTATTGCAGCGGGTCTATCTATGTTCTAGTGGAAAGTGGGCTTTTTAGTAGTTTACCCTAGCAGGACCTGGCATACTTTATTTATGGTCTATTCATATATTTTCCCTGTAAGCTTCTGAGTAAGGAAGAATTATCCTAGTTTTCCTTGGCCAAAGTCCCAGACAGAAGGAAACGACATTCTTGTTTGTCTGCTGTTCACCGACTAGCTAAAGCGTAATGCTTATGTCCCAATCTGGAGTGACATCAAGAAACATCAGTTATGTGACAAGACTCACCTCGACCAATAGGAGATGAGCTCTTCTCTATTCAAACAAATAAAACAAACATAATATGAATTGGAGTAGATAGATCTATCTATCGCCCGGTTCACAATCCACCCACGTCTATTAAACAGGTTAAGAGGCTCATCCTTTTTTCCCTGTTTAGGATGTGGTTTTCGGCTTTCTCTTTTTCAATTTTTTCACTATTAGGTAGCCCCCTGCACATCAGTGGCGTTACCGCCTTGCTCGGGGTGATACGATTAAAAAAACATTTCATAGAAAGTAAATAAGTTCTTGGTGGATAATTTGTTTCTAATTTGTATTTTATGAAATTGGAAATTAGTCTTGAGTCATCTATTGTTAAAAATGTTAACCGCTAAATGAGGATTGGCTTTATTTCTTTTGCCGCGTGACAATGAAATGTTAAGCGTCTTTATAATCGAAAAGAATCACACGAGAAAACCAGAATAAAACTTTCAAATATCAAACTAATAATTATGAAAAACATAGATTTATCAAATAACATCAATACAATCTAAAGAAAAATATAAAGGAAAGGCGAATATAGAAAATGATTAGAAAAGGAATGGAGAAATTTTCAATAATAAATGAAATAAAATTGAAGGAGAAAATCGTAAGGAGAAAAATATATTAAATATCAAATAACAAACAAATATTTTGAAATGAAAAAAAAGTTTACATCCAAATGAAAGACAAATAAGTAAAGTAATTCCAGTCAATACCAATAAAGCAGTGGTATATCGTAAGAATATGCTGAGAGTTTTGAAGATAAATACGTCTGTGTCTGTTAGTGAGACAGGTGAAATTTTAATTATACTTTTTCGCATTAATTTAGTTCGTGCATGCATTCTCTGCGTTGAATTAGTAACAATTACCGAGAAAAGAGTTTCGTTGCAGTTAGAAACGCATCTTTTCAGTTAATACTTTTTCATGTTTTATTTATATAAAAGGAAGAAAATTTTAGTAGAATTTTGGATTTCAATTCTGTTTGTAATCACAATAAAATCACTTTGAAAAGATTTCTGTGAAATCGGGTTAAAGGAAAAGTTGATTAAATTGTTGAAAATTGAATGAACAGAGAATTGAAGAAAACAAATATAATATGTGTGTATGCCTGTATTTATACATATAATTATACAAAAACTTGCATGAAGGCATCTAAACAAATACGTAACTGATTTAATTATACATTATGGATTTTTGTCTTTTTTGTATTTAGAGGTATTTAAATGGGAACTATTTTGTATTGCAACAATAACGCATTTATAATTTGAAAGAAATTATCGCTGAAATAATTTTGAGAATAAAAAAGATTAATCCAGGCAAACAATCCACTAGATATAACTGAGAGAAGCATATTAATTCAAGACGAGGTTTTTAGCATGCTTATATAACACAATTTTCGATTTACCGTAAACAAGCATATCTGCTCTGAAATGTATCGTAATGTCAACAAATGTAAACATGTTACGGAAATTAACGAATTTTTAACGAAACTTGGTTATAAGCAACCGACAATTTCTAATGAATTATTTTGAACATTATTTTTACCGATACTCGTATTTAAGTAGATATTCTGTTTTTAATTAAACAGTATTTTTATATTTATATCTACCGGTCTGATTATTTACGATACATTTTTATTACGAAAATGTGTGCTATCCAGCATATATATAAATGTGTGTGTGCGTGTGGGTGTGTGTGTGTAAACAAATATTTGTAGGTCTAAATTTTTATACTATTTTAAAAACAAGCAGTTTATTGACATTTTATAAAGCCCCTTCCTCCAGCCTCACATCAAGAAAAATTGTTAAAAATATAGATCAAACGGAAAGAACAGCAACGAAAATATAGAAAAAAGGGGGGAAAGCACGTTAAAATTAATATTCATATAAATATAAGTAGTCATAACGAAGAAAGGAGAAATCGTGTGTAAATAATTAGCCAGTGACAGTAAAAATAAAATATCACCCAACACATGTAGAGACTTCACGAAATCCTTCCGTCGACAAAGGAAAGTTTTATGTAAAGATATACAGACGGTTTCCAAAATATTTAAATGATTATTGAAACCAGCTGTATGCAAAATTTTAAAACACACTTTTCTATACGAAATATCAGAGGCTATATTATCTACTAGGTGTTGAGCAATAGCCGATTCCATATTTGTGGAGGGAAGAAAACATATGCTATCTATTTTACCAAGTCGTAATTTAGAAGGTACATGTTGATTAATTCTTGTTTCCAAATGCAAGGTTTTACACCTCACATAACCAGCAGCGCAATGGCAATTAAATTCATATCCCAAATTACTGAATTTGATGTAGGGCAATTCATCTTTACGAAAAATACAACTCAGAACAACAGATGAAAAACAGAAAACGACTTGTTAACCTTCTTAAATAATCTTTGGTTCTTATCCACAATCCAAGGAACCATCAAATAAAACGACACTTAGAAAGCCCAACGATTTTGGGAAAATGAAATTCCTTAGTCTATTATTAATAACATAATTAATAATGGCTTCCGGATAGCCATTACTAAGAAAAATCCCCCTGATATTCTCAAATTCAGAGTCCAGTCTGGTAGGGGAACAAATTTGAGAGCCCTGTACACCATGGTTTCAATATCTTTCTAGCAACTCCCCCGTTGACTCGGTTGATTTTGTTTGGTCAAAAACTCATTTTAAGACTTTTAATTCTTTATAAACTAATAAAGATATTTATATCAGCGAACCAGACAAGGGTACCGGTGACGTTTTACATGATCAAGTAGAGTACGTTCAAAAGTTGTTATTATTTTATATAACCATGAAAAGTTTCTAAAAATTGGTCCTGTAGAAACTTGTGATAATACGTATAGAAACGAAATTAAAACCCAGAAAATTATGTTTGTTTATGAAAGATTACTTTTCTAAGGAAATAGGTGATATCATTAGACCATAAATTTTCTTCGACAGAGGCTCTGTGATCTTCCTAAAATTCATAAGAAGTAAGTTCTGTTGAGACCCATACCATCAAAGACCAGGATTCTTTGGCTCAATGGCTTTTGCATGTCATGCAAACAGTCCAACATTTTATACTAAATATTGTATATCTGATTCATTCTCCTTTGTTGAACGTTTAAGGGCTAGAAAACTATGCCCTAATACTGATTTTATGTGCTCATTTGATATGTCCAGTCCGTTTACTAACGTACGATTAATGGAGGCGATTGATAGAGAAAGTATTTGTAGAAGAGACACAGGCAAGTAGCAGATAGTCAGTAGTTATAAAGTTTAGATAGGATAGAGGAGAGACCAGGGGCATATTTCTTCAAATGATTGGGCTTCCATTCCTCCACTCGCTATTATGAAGGTCAAGCTTTGAAATTATGTTAGAGATCAGCGAGTGGGTAATGTAGACGTCATTGAGTTTGGCCTCAGTTCTAGGTTAGCAGTTGGGTGCAGATAATCTAGACAAATCCAATGTCGAATTGGTGGAGAATCTGAGAGCAAAGCATTCAGCCTTGTCCAGTGAAGAAATGAGTACCTCAAATGCATTGATTAGATAGGGAAATTGAGGTTTTATTGTTATTTAGCACAGTTTACATAGCAGCTAGTAAAATTTGGAAACGAACTTACAAAATGCAATGCGCTGCTTAATTCTGGAAGCCAACAGCAACTTAGTTTCATTAAGAATCATTTTGCACTCATTGCGATCAGAGGCAAAAAAGTGTTGGTTATCGTCCATCGCGTTGCTCCTATAAAGCCAAGAGAAGTGGTTCCGTTGGGCAATGGCGGACGAGCAATCAGGGGAAAACCAGGGGGGCGAATGGGATTTAAGTTGCAACTTCCTAGCTGAGATGAAACAACGATTTCAGTCTTTACCCAAGAGTAGACATCGGATGGACAGTCTTCATCGTGAATACTAAAAGCATTCTTGCAAGGGACGTCACAGAGGAAACCGCGGAACGAGTCCCAGTCTGCTCTTTGGTAGCAGTAAGGTATTCTACTGTTCTGAGTTATTTGGGTAGTGGGAGCGGAAAAACATGTTAACGTAAACCACCGAATGATCAGAGTTTCTAAGAGGGCAGAATTGCTTTACATTGCTCCAGTCAGGGTTGGAAGTGAAACACAGGTCTAGCAGTGAGTCATTTCCATTACGGTTATTGGAGAAACCGTATGTATTGTTTACTTTCTTAGTTTTTGGTCATAATAAATTAGAATAGTGCACATTTGTATTTAAAAGTGTTCAATACAATTATATTCTAGAACTTTTAAATATCTTTCATTTGTAAACAAGAAATACGAGACCGAATATTCTAGCATGATTCTTGTCTTCAGACTTTTAATAACTGATTTTACAGTGTGCCGTAATTTTTTTTTCAGAACGGTCCCTTACCGGTAGTTTATTTAAACGCTCACGTGACATGGAATTTTGAACTCACAATTTTTAAACTTGCAAGAGATTATAACATTTTCATCGATGATTGTATGATCGTAATATGTCTTTTCTAGTATGGTTACATCATTTCCGTTCTTTCATAGTTCATTTTTGCTTGGAAATATCATAATCACTATCTTTTCTTCCTGTCACAGTGTACATATTTTTCCACCGTTGTAAGTCTTGGCGGTTTTTGGAGTATAGGAAAAATTTCAGTCATTGGCTAAATTACTCCATTTCACACTATATTGCAATTTTATTAGCAGGTTTCAGTTTCCTTTTGAATGGTAGCAACATAGCTACAAAAAGCCCTACCCAGGCCTTTAATTTAAACAAGATCTTCGATGAAGAATATTTGAATTTATATTTATTGAATCTTATTTGTGTGAATATGACATACCGTTATTTCTGTACAACGTTTAATCCTTCCTCCAATTAAACATTTCTTTCCTACAAACTTCATAAGAAAATAAGGGGCTGCAAAAAGACGAGAAATACAAAACTTTTGGTTAGCGCCATTATCAACGCCGAGGTGATTCAGCATCTTATGGCCAACGGGCTTCTCTCTGACAAACAGTACGGGTTTTGCTTTACCAGGTCTACTGCTGATATGCTAACGACCATTACCGAGTACATATACCAGGCACTCGACAAGAATGGTGAAGCCCGAACCGTTGCCTTCGATATCTCCAAAGCATTCGACAGGGTCTGGCATGCTGGCTTCTTGTGCAAACTGCGGAGCTATGGGATAACTGGACATCTGTTTGACCTCATCCAGTCTTTCCTCTCTAACCGCACATTGAAGGTGGTATTAAATGGGCATGCCTCCCAAAACTACCATACGAACGCGGGCGTCCCTCAAGGTTCTATCCTAGGTCCCACGCTCTTTCTGATCTACATTAATGATCTTCCCGATGCCATTAGATCCCAAGTTGGCATGTATGCCGACGACACAACAATCTACTCTCGCATCGATCAGAAACCAGGTCTGGACGACAAAGTGAACCTCGCTGCCGTACTTGAAAGGGACCTCCAATCCGTAGTGGCCTGGGGTAGGAAATGGTTGGTAAATTTCAATGCCTCTAAAACAAAGCTGTTATCAACTAACCACCATAGACAATAGCATCTACCTCCCATTAGCATGGGACAGGCTAGCCTCCCAGAGAGTAAAATACTACGCCTCCTTGGCCTTGGCCTTACACTCAAATTTATTTGAGTGGCAGGCAAAACATCCTTAAGACATGGGGGAACACTTGTAGTTGTAAAAATGCTCTGGACCATAATGGCACAAAAACAGCTTAATGTAAATAGAAATCTTATCGGTGTATGTCTGACTAACGGAAGCAATCTAGTCTGATATATGCATACATCTTACCGTCATTGAAAGTAATAATTTTTTGTTCAATAGCATATGTAATAACGCATTTGGGTTAATCATTAATAAAAAATAGTTGTTTAATTTTCTTTAGCTCTGCATCGAGTTGGCTCTTAGAACATAACATCAGAGCCCGATGGATAAGACTGATAATAAAATTAACTTTCCTGGTTTTGGAAACAAAATAGTCTTAGAGAAACTGGGCTTAGGTTAGACACTAATACGAAAGCAAGAAACTATTTTATCAACTAGAACATCCAGGAAAGGTAACAGATTGTTCTCTTCTACTACTATGGTATTTGTTCTCGTAGGATGGAGATTATTTCAGTTTGAAAAGCACACTTCCGCATTACCAATAATAGAAAACGACGTAAAAGTGTCAATAACATAGCGGATGTAACAATAGGGCTTATTAATCTTATCACAAAGCTGTTAGCCATGACAAAAGCCAAAGGACTACCAACAGATATTTGTTGATAAGTGCAATTATCGAATATGAAGGAGACAGTCTTAACCGATCTCCCTATCAAGCCGACAAAGAAACTCTCAGGAAAAGCGTCAGACTCAGTTGGGCGACAATACAAAAAGTCAGCACGAATATTTGTTTCTTCATTTGTCAACAGAATTTATATATCATACGACACAAAACACTGCAAGTGAGAGTAAGTTTTCAAATTCTCACAGATGCTCAGCGAACTGAAACGAGTTAGGCACAAAATACTCTTAATAGATTATTAACATTGGATCAAGAACTTCAACTAGCCACTTAGCCAGAATATGTGGCCCTAACATAGAACAAAATGTGTCTCTTTGTGAATATTTGGCAACCGATACATCCGAGGACACTGCGAACCTATGAGATGAATATTATATATATATATATATATATATATATATATATATATAGAGAGAGAGAGAGAGAGAGAGAGAGAGAGAGAGAGAGACAGAAAATCTAAGCAAGAGCCAAAAAACTATCATGGTTGTTGGCTCTTGCTCAGATGTTCTGTCTTTGTTTGCTCTACTTTCGTATTAAGCGCTTTAGTGTTAGGGTTTTCGTCTTGGTTTTTTTTTCTTTCTTAGGAGTGCTTGAATTTTTATTCATGTACTTCATTTGTTTCATTGTTTATTTCCCCTTCTTTTCTCTTCGAGTTCGCTCTCGGTGGGTTGTACAAGAGGATTTAAATTATAGTTAATTAATACTAATTTCGGCAGAGTTTGTTCGGTTACTATTGGTATTGTAAGGTAGAGAAAAGATTGATTATAACGAAGAGTGAGAGAAAGAAAACGTGAATGGTTCAAGAAGATATAAGGTGGCGACTGACGTTGAATTTAAATTTTTGAACTATTTTATTTATCAGTTACGCAAATAAATGGAAAGCTGGAAAATATCAGAAAATAAACTTTTAAAATACAAGTGGCAATGGCATTTACCTATTGCAAATTTAAACGAGTGGTAAATAAATGGCAATCTAGTGGCGCCTTTAAATTTATACAGTCGCGGGACCAGGGAAAAATGCTACTCAGAGCACTCTAGCACATGAAATACGATGGTATTCATATTAAGTATGAACTTATAAGTTCTGATGTGTACTAACAGCTAAGAATACGCGATGGTAACACATAGTTCTTAGCATTACTATACAAATCATATCTAAAATTAAGCAAATTATGTGGGTGGTATTGAAGTTAGAAGATTGATAATTAATAGCAATGGAGGTAATAATATACACAAAAAAGAACAATTAAAAACATCAGAGATGATTAACAAACAGAAAAAAGCATGAAACAAGAAAAATGTTAAGAGTAATAGATATTTAAACATTTACTACTAAATGGATGGCATAAGACATTGTATCTTACAGGTTTCATTGTATCTTACATGTATCTTACATGTTTCTTTATAAATGACTCAATTCCAGTCTATAAATCTGACTGTTTCTCGCGAATGATCAAGTGTATTCTTTTTATGGGTGCTTTGAAAAAAATATTTAGTTCACTAAAAAGGACCTCTGATTTCGAGTTACAAGTTTCTCACTTGAGACCCGAATTTTTTTTTTACATAACTCATCGTTTATAATGAAATCGTAGAATTGAAATATACGCCCTGTTTTTTTTATACTTTGCTTATTATTTCAGAATGTTTACAGTTATTTGCTGAAAAATATCACAGCAAGCTACGTAGAGGTGGTGTCTTGATAAAACACTATGGAGAAGGCATCGAATAACAACTCCACTACTCTTTCGAAGAATATTCATTGACATGCACAATAAAATTATAAACCCTAAGGCTTGAAGAGGGTTACGCCAAAAACAATGACTATTTAACCGGTAATAAGCGACATGCATAACAGAAGTCAATAAACCGTCATCCAGTGACTGTTACCGTAATGGACAGAAATTTCCTAAGAATTGATCCCTCGCCAGCAACGCAACGACATGAGCAGACCGTTACCTGGGACTGTTGTCACCAAACAAAAATAAATATTCATTGTGGAACGTCAGAAAGACGAATAGAATTGGACCGCTAGAAAATGTGAAGCAGGAGATGACTAGATTAAACATTGACATTTTAGTTATACATGAAACGAGGTGACCGAACTACGGAGAATTCATCAAAGACGGCCACAGAATTAAGCAGGAGATGAAAATAATGAAAAAGAAGATGGCATGATATTGGATAAATAAATGCGTTATCGGATACTACTAGATATATGGAAAAATTTTTGGTTAAACTATATCGGTTTTAGTGATATATGCACCGAAAACAAAAAGGTCAGTGGGATAAATCCAATCCTTCTGCTACATGCTAAACAACGCTAAGGCTGAGTACAAGTCACAAGAAAACAGAATTATCATGAGATATCTCAATGTCAAAATTGAATTATATAAATATCAACAAGAGATTCAGGAACGCAATCATTTACGTGCCAGCTATATGCAATCTAAGCATGAAACTAGGCAGCTTAAAGAAAACAAACGCAAAAATCTGACTGCAGTACTACAGACACGTAAATCACCCGAACACTAGGGACCTAGAGTACAACAGTCACGTAAACTACCCAAACCAGATAATCTACAGAGACAGCATGAAAAAAATACGAAGGACAACACACACACACACACACACACACACACACACACACACACACACACATAGAAAAACACACACACATACACACACAAACATACACATATAGAAAAACACACACACACACATACACACACACACACGCACACACAGACACAGACACAAACATATATATATATATATATATATAACTTAATTTTTGCAAAATAAAATAAAAAGACACTGTTAAGTTGCAAACTCGCGGCATGATCTTTCATAAGTGTTAGTCAAAATTAATAATAGTATTAAAGAGAATGAAATGAGACTCTGACGCAAATGAATCGGTCTGTCCATGAGCTTGACATGAGGGAAATATATATAAATCTAAATGTAGTAAAATTACTAGGGAAATCCTATGAATATTTATTGTAGAAAATTAAATATTAAAACTGATTTAGCCTATGGGCTCCACCTAATTTAAATTATTTATTTACAAATCCAAATATGTATACGTTTTTTACATATAAAACTTAAAACATTACATATATTATAAATATATGTAATTTTCAAAATTTTATATGTAAAAAAAAATACATATTTGGCATTGTAAATAAATAATTTTTATAACATTGAGATTTACGCTGGATTTGTTTAAATATTTAATTTTCTACAATCAATGGGATTTTACTGCAATCTAACGTTGACCTTCTTTTTATTTTCACTCTCACTTCAATTTAATTGCTTATTTCCTTCATTTTCTTCCTCTTTCTTTCGTCATATCTTATATTCTCTTGCTTATTTCTACTAACGTTCTTTTTTCACCTCACCGTGATTGGGAATTCCAGAGTATTTACAGAAACACACTTTCAATAAAACATTCAAATGTATCCACATTAATAAAGATCGCTGAAAGAAGTTTTATATGTAAAACACACACACACACACACACACACACACACACACACACACACACACATATATATATATATATATATATATATATATATATAATGGCTTTGTTATTAGAGAAAGCATATATGAATATTTGCTTCAGTGCTCATATATATATATATATTTATATATATATATATATATATATATATATATATATATAATTTTTAGTTTGAATATAATTGATCAAATATCGCATCGTGCATGTATTATTTATGCAATTCTACTGGTCATAGATATTATATATTTCATAATTGATTTAAAATATTACAATTCTATCATTCTAAAGCATCAAAATTTATTATGTCATTAGCAGAAATATCTAGCTAAATTCATAAATTGCTACCCTCTAAATAAGTTACTAAAATAATATACATTTTAGTTTTGGTGTTACAAGGAGTCTTGTTGATTTCTCGCTCAAACGCTTCCAAATAGTTAATTAACGGGGTCGAAGTCTGGGGTGTCAGGTAGCCAGATGAAAAGGGTGATACGGTCGTAGAAATTATCTGACTGCCATTCTGCTTTTATGCAATGAGGCAGAGTACTCTTGCCGGACGTTAGGTCGTCTAGCATTTCAGCAGCCATCCTTTTTGCTAAGTCACTTGATGTTGAACTCTGTGTTGAGACTAAGACCCTCACCAACAAGTCTTACCGTTTTTTTCTTATCAGAACGATCAGAGTTAGTTTTCCGAGCTGTCGTACCTTCGTTATAACTATTAGACTTGCCCAACTCTTTTTGAATTCTCTGCATGTACTCAGATTAACACACTACTTCTGTTAAATATTTGTATTGAATCTTCCGGCTCGAATACAAAGTAGGAAACCTTGTCGTTTCCCAATTTATGGCCGAAGGAATTGCGTTATTGAGATTATTCTTTCAGAGACACTGCTTAGAATTGATGCAAGAGATACCCAATTCGTCTCTAGGCCGTGACTGAAGCTGATGGTAATTTTATCGAAAAAATTTACAGTTTAGTATTTCAAGATATTTGCGTGCAATTTTGGAAAATAGACATTTAAAATGTTATATCTGTATTATTTTCATTTGTGCATCATTTAGTGGTGAAGTGGATATCAACTCGGAGAGCCGAGTTCGAATTTCACTTGAATTAGTTGCATTCACTTACGCGCAAATTTTCTTGTGAAATGTAAGAATCCGTCAATTTTTTATCCATGTATGGTTTAAATAGCAAAACAGAATGCGTTGTATAGCCTTGGGCGGTGATATATCCCGAAAAGGAATACAGTATAAAAAGTTCAATTGAAGAATGGAACTCCACACCAGGAATAAGAAATACAGAGTTATTGTACGAAGGTACAATTAACAATAATACACTTATAGGCAAGCCACAGGTTGGAGAGGGATAGACCATCAAATAGTGAATGCCTTCGCGTAAACCTTTTCCTCGTCGTACCGCTCGTTACCGTCTTTTATGAAGGAGAGCATTCTCTTCTCGGTAATGGCAGGATGTTCCGCGATAACAGTCGGCAACCAGTTTACCGCAGAAAATAATGGCAAACTTCTGTCAGAAAATCCTGTGAGAATTTTCTTTTGTGGCTTGATCGCCCAAGACTATATCACGTATGACACTTGACTGATCATTTAGACAAGAATTTATCAATCACGAACTATATATTTTGTATATGAATCTGTAAGTTCTGAAGTTATAATCTAAAAGACATATGCACAAATGTAATTCAGTTATTTATTTGTTAACTTGTAACCCTTTATTTAATCCTGATGTTCATTAGGTTTAATCGGTTTTTGTTATATTTTCATTTTAGTTTGTGTTAAATCAATGTTTCTCATTTTCAGTTGAATAGGTTGTTTTCTGTTACACGTCTATATACATGTTCACATTTCAGGCAGCCAAAAAAAAAAAAAAGAAGAGAAATACATGACTAAAACAAATTACTCTTCCAACACTTGCCATTTCATAATGAAATTAACTCACTGTCAAAGTGTCAACTAAACGTCGAACAACTTTAGATGACGATTCTTTTATTGTATATTAAATAGCAATTGAGATCAGTCAGAGTGGTTTAAAAAGAAAGACAATGAGAACAAAGACGTGTCCCTCAGGATAGTGAATCTGGTTTTGTCATTTCAGAGCGGAATTACTGATTATTTCTTTTCAAATACTTTTTTTATCCATTCTAGTAGCGAGTTGATCTTGATGTCGTGGGATTGAGTGGGTTGTAACAAATAGCCATTGGTCGCGAGTTGTTATTATCTTTTAGTTTTTCTTGATTTAAATTTGTAATCAAATCGGTGAATGCAATTGTTAACTGTTAACCAGATTCGGCAGGCTCGTAGCAAAAAGAAAGGAAAAAACGAACTATATGGCTGGTTCTATAAAATAACACTCATGAAGTAGTTAGTTATATGCTAGTTTTATAATTAAATATCTTGTTTTGAAGAACGTAATCAGTAAAGAAAATAATTTTGTGTAATACAATATCCAATTAAATTCGAGCTGCATTAAAATCTGGATTGCCAATGATTGGTAAAAAGCTAAAATAATGAGGCTACAAATATACATTTTACACATAGACATATATATATATATATATATATATATATATATATATATATATCTGTGTGTGTGTGTGTGTGTGTGCGTGCAGATAGTGAGACAATGTAGAAAAGCTTTAAAAGCCACATTTGGCGAATGTGTGTTAGGACTGGCGCAAGCATACGTTCTCTTTCTTTCTCTCCCTCTCTTTCTCCCCCTTCTCTCTCTCTCTCTCTCTCTCTCTCTCTCTCTCTCTCTCTCTGGTGTACGAATACACACATATACGAGTGTATGTCAAATATTTTTCGTACTTCTGTCATAACAAATCTTTGACATGATCTCATAGTTTTATGTTCATGTAGGCTTACAACTGATACATTGTGGTATCATGATCAAACATTAGACTTGATCGAGTCTGTTTTCTTGCTGCTGTTATAGTGTAGACATGCCCGGTTTACTAGTGTTCAAACGAATAAAAATGTTACTGATCAGAATCTGCTGAAAACATACTAACCCGTCGATGTTAACTTACCCATTCGCCATAATTATCTTTCAAGTTTGCTGATCAAGTTTGCTGATCAAGTTTGCTTAATGAACTTACTTCGTGTATCATTCTTGTCCGGCGACTTTAAAAATCTTAATCAGCTCAAGCATATTTCTACATGGTAGTAAACTATCGACGTATTTTGATAAAATCCTCTGATGAAATTTAGCCCTGACATAACTTTCGACCAGAGAAATCGATTCACTGCTCTTTGTTCATCTTCGAAATGCACTTATTCATCTTGACAGAGCATTAAAGAGACATCAGTTCTTATCCGTACGGTTCGACAAGCTATATGGTTCTTTATTTTAATTAGAAAGTCGGATCCTCGAATGGTACCGGCAAACGGCCGAGTGGGAAACGCCTGCATGGAACGCGTAACACCAATGCAAATACACTAATAAGTGTTACAAAGAGTGAAGTGATAAGCAAAAACGTAAGAACATTAAATGAGTAAGAATCAAAATATATGTAGGTGACGAATCGTGTTTTATTAAAATTTTAAAAAATCATACATAAGTTTCCCAAAAGAAAGAAAGAAAGAAGATATATTAGCAAAGAAGATACGCTTACACCGTAATTTCAATATTAACGTGATCGTAGCTCACTGACAATCTCGTAATGAATTTAACTTGCTGAAATTGAGATGATAAAGAGAGAAGCTCGTCTCATCTATTTTTATAAAATTATTTCTAGAAACACACAGGGAAAAGACATACGGTTTTAGAAAATTGACTGAAACTCAGACATGATCTCTGGCGTGATGAGACTGCTGAGTCGGCTTTCGTTTTTGTGAAAAACTTTTGAAAAATCTTGCAAAAGAAAACGACTAGCTGCAATATTCAATGCACGGACGAAGGGTAGTCTTATTTTGAACGATAGATTCAAGCGATATATATATATATATATAATGATTTTATTAATTTGAATTACATTGCGACATGGATATCTTTCTGTATCGAGATTTCTATCTAGTTATCAGGCAATGTTGGATCATTGTCAATGTTAGAACAATTATATAACATTTCCTGATAAGAAGATAGAAATCTTGAAGCATATATATATATATATATATATATATATATATATATATAGCTCCGCACAGTTAGAAAACATTTCTCGCATTAGATTTCCATGTTGATTAAATATAAACGTTTCACTTTATATCCGTCAAAAAGGACAGACTATGTAGTTGCTATGTTACTGCTCTTGAACTTAGCATCAATGATGAAGTCAGAAGACAACAATTGTTATACTATCCTATTAAGGAAGAGTAGTTTTAGCGGCGTTAAAATTAACCAGTCATCTCTTGCTCTAATTAACAATTGTTTTCCGGGATAAATATGAGACTATCAATTACCATTTAATAAAGAATATGAAAAAATATTTTTTCATGGAGTATCTGAACCGATGTCCCTCTCCCAACCCAGGCCCAACTGACAGACATACTACTTACTCTTTCGGTGATCCCCAAAATAATTTTTAATCCTGACCACACACCAAGGCGAGCAGTGTCGACAGAATACCAATCATTGTCCTAAAAAAGGTGCTCCTGAAATCTCCTCTGTTCTCTCTAAACTATATAGCTACTGCCTCTCTGCTTCTTGCTTTCCTACCTGCTTGAAATCTTCCTCCGTGGTTCCTGTATATAAAAATACTGGAGAACACTCTGATTCCACTAATTATCGCTCTATCAGACTCCCACTGATCTTTGGAAAAGTGTTCGAAGCTATCATGAACGCCGAGGTGGTACAACATCTCTCAGTTCACAGACCCTTCTCTGACAAACTGTATGGCTTCCGCTTCACCAGGTCTACTATATGCTACGATATGCTCACGACCATCACTGAGTATATACACCAGGCCCTCGTCAAAAACGGCGAAGCCCGAACTATTGTTTGACAGAGTCTAGCATGCTGGCCTTCCATGCAAGCTTCATGGATACGGTATGACTGGACAATTGTTTGACCTAATCCAGTCATTCATTTCAAATCGTACAACGAAGGTAGTATTGAACTGACAAGCCTACCAATACTATCAAACGAATCCAGGTGCCCCTCAAGGCTCTTTTCTAGGTTTTTCTATTTTCCTTGTTTATATTAACGATCTCCCTTATGTTATAATATACCAAGTGAGCATATACGCTGATGACACGAGGATCTACTCTCGTCTCGATCAAAAATCTTCCGAGACTGACAAAGCAAACCTCGCTGCCAAGCTTAAAAATAACCTTCAAAACTTCATGCACCTGATTCGATGTTCGTAACAACCAATCCACTGCGCCAATTGATTTTAAATGATCCATGGCAAGATTAGCTTTTTCGTTTTTTGGTGGATAGCAGCTTTATTGGATAACTGAGGAGATAATTTCACGTTTTTAATCATTTTCTATATTGTTTGACAATGAATGGTTGGAAATTTACTTCATTAATTCTTGTTTTGGTTTGTCCTATAAAATCTATAGCATAAAACTATAACTTAACATGTAAAACGATTATCGTTAAAAGACGAATAAACTAGACTATATAAAAATTACGATTGTAAAATGTTCGAAGTAATTGTGTGAAAAAACTAAATTTTGAAAAAGAGCCTTGCGATATATTTTATACTTATAACTGTTGTAAAGGAAATTATGTATAAACCTGTGATAAAACACCTTACGATGTATATCGCGCGTTAAACCGCTAGAAAATTAAAAAAAGGTTTTTAAAATTAAATATAAAATACAAATATATATAGCCGTACAAATAACACATTTTAAAACCTGAACTGCGATATTAGAAGACAGTTTCTGTACAATTCAAATCGGGTATTTAAACATGTAAAATAATGTTTATATTGTTTCTACAATAAAATGTATATTATTTACCCTCCCTCTCTTTTCAGATTATTATTTTGTTATTTTTTGAAAGCTGTTTTCTTGCATTAGAATCCAAAAAGTATTTCGTTTAATCCATAATTTGTGTCATTTCTGCTTTATCACTTACGGCTCTAAATGTCTTCCTTTTGTTAGTTCCTACTAAGTCAATATCAGTTAGGACTTTGTATCAAATTTTGCAACGAAATCTCTTGTGCGCACGTCGTTTAGTAGACAACTTCCTTTCCGTCCATTTATTTTTACTACATGTAAGTAACTCATCATATTTTAATGTCATCTGTTCATGAGCATCCCCTCCTCGATCTTCTCAATATTTTCACGGCTCCTAGTTTGAAGAGCTTCTTTCACTGGCACCCGAACGACATAAATTTACACCTGCTAATACTGCCCACCATTTTACTGTCAATAGATATAGATATAACCACCACTTCTACTCAATCACGCATTTACAACCTGTGAAACTTCTTTCAGTTAAATTGCTTCCCTGTCAGCTACAATTTACTTAAATTTAAATGCAACGTCAATTGCCATCTTTCATCTTCTTGATTTCCATCATTATCCTATCATTTTTTCGATAACCTCTGTACCTTGTTTTCTCCTTTTTTCTTTTCATCTTTCTTTAACCGCCTGCACACCAGTGGCGGTGCAGCTTTTCTTGAATTTAAAATATTTAAATAAAAATACCTAGAGTTTTTCATCATTACAAAATTAAAATTAACCTATTAATTACCCATTCAAAGTTTCGTTAGATTAATGCATATTTGGTGGTAACAGTCCTACACTCAGATACGCATATGTTTGTATGTTCCTGACACAGATTCTGTGTGTGTTTCTGTGCGTATCTATGTTTATACTGATAAAAATGCAGTTTATAAATTTTGGATGAAAACTTTGAAAATACACCCTGGTCGCTGTGTCGCCAAATGTAATATATCAGTACTTATTGGGAAACTTGTTACATATTTTCATGGGAATGACATGCTTCCTCTCCTACCGTACAATATATGATTTTGTTTCACTATACACCCAACACTTGTTACTCAACAATAAAATATCTTATTATTTCTGAATGCTATAATTGTACGTTTATTATATGTTTTCTAGATTTCATTCCAATTTTTCAAGTCTTTCTTAGAGACAACTCTGAGCGTATATTTACATACTTCGTTTCAGTAATGTATCTATTATTTGAATTGAAATAATATTTCGATTAATAAAATGTTTCATAAAGGATGGCAAAATTAGAAGAGGATATTTCATACACATTTTCAATATTTAAAGAATTGCTTTGTATATATTTTTCTACTACGTGCCATCTTGTGGGTGAGCACAGTTCTCTCTAATTTCGTATGGTTTGTAGTGTTTAATAATATTTATCTTTATGCAGTCTCCAATAATTCTTTTTGTTTCTGCTCGCCAATTACACAATTTTGTTACACAAGTTATTGCTTGCTTTCATTTCAACATCTTAGGACTGAGCAATTGCAAGGCCCTGTTTAGTGTTTCTTATTAAAGACACTCTGTTTGCTATCTTTGTACACGAATTATATGTATAATTGTTTTATTCACAAAAGAAATAATTCGCAACATAAACATATGAAAATGTTCAATAAGCCACAAAAGTCTTTACATCAAATTACACATTTGCGTATGCTTATATTAATAATATTTACAGAATATTGCTATCTGAAATTAAACATGAAGTATAATGAATGATTTCTAAGGGTATGAACAAAGAGGATGATTGACTTTTTTGCCTAACGATAACTAGTCAGATCACGTAAAGGTTTTTATATTCTCGTGAATCCTTATTTTTAGTTTTTTAAAGAGTTAGTCAAATGGAGATAACTTTTCTCACTCACAACACTGTCGTTCTTATTCTCTGTTGTAGGAACAATTTACAAATTTCCTTTAGGTAAGCTATTCGATCCTCTCTGCTCTCATTGTGTTCAATTTGTCATGTAAGTCTCTAATTCTTAAATCACGCTATGCTCATAATTTATTCTAGGAATTTTCAACTGTCTATTTTTGATGTTAAGTATGAGCGAGTTTATTTTGTTTCCATTTTTTCTCTAAAATTTCATGGATATTCTAGCATCCGTTCTGTAAAACGATATTTCTTGTTGATTAAGTCTCTTTTTCTTTAGCGAGAATGTTCTCTAATGTATACATGTATATGTTTTGTGTGAAGTTATATGCTATTTTACAGGTGTTAACCTCGTCTGAATCCAGAAATACATAATTAAAAAAATAATGCTAAAATTGATAAAAAAGATGATTTAAAATAAAACATTGCATATGCCATGAATAGATTTCTAGTAAAAAGATGTGCGTCCATATCTTAACAAAATCACAATAATAACAACATTGTGTAACTTTTGATCTCAACAAGTAGAATGAAAGGTGTTTATTGGTTATCATTAATGGTAAATGATTTATACATAAAAGGAATTAATATGATATATATATATATATATATATATATTTTTTTTTTTACCCGAAGCAAGGAAATTAAATCACTAAGACACGTTGAAATTATTGTTTCTTAGAGAATATAAAAAGAAAAATAGTATAAGGAGAGAGAAGAATAAATGGTAAAGAATTCAGAATGTAATATAGCAATCTGGCCCCACCCGAAGAAGGTTGATGCAAGCGATGGTGTTTCCCGTCGGTGAAGGGGTCGGCGAACGACAAACACAAGACAGGTGTTTGAGAAATACATCCTGTCAGGGCCTGGAGCGGATGTCGTTTGACCTTATTTCCGACAGCGGCGGAAATGACTACGGAGGCAAACAGAACAGGTGTCTCTTGGAATTACGTGGGCGTTGCGTGGGCGAGGCAAAACCGGAAGGAAAGTCCCGGTTCTAGAAGACTATAAAAAGACCTCGACACACGGATTCGCCAGCAGAGAACGGCCAGTGGAAGCAGAGACACACCTCAGTCAAGACTACACTCCCGTCGACCCATTCTATGTGCGCTCTCACTCTTCCATTCTCTATTCCACACGGGTTCGTCGTCAAGAATAAAAATATAACCTTATATTTTTATATATGCGTGTTCTCGTTATTTTGTCGTCGTACGGCGATATATAACATACGCAAATTGGTGCCTAGTGACTTGCTGTTTTAAGACAACAACCACAACAAAACAGATAGATGCGAACTTGGTTACCACGGCGACAATTGAAATTCGACGGAATTAAAACAACTAGATAGAGGAAGAAAAAGAAAAAAGAAGACGAAAATAGAAAGCAGCCGGACGACCATAGAAGACATCAACGAAAGGTAGGTGACTTTTGATTCGATCTTGTGTGTGTTCTGCTCTTGTTCATAAGTTTATAATAAGTCTAATTAAAAAAAAAAAAAAAATGGAACAGCATACTTTTGCCGATTTTGTTCAAGGTCTGACCCTAGACTTGAGAAATGTGGCTTGTTCGGTGTCGAACACTTTAAGGGGAGAATCTTTTTTAAAAAATATACAACCATTAGCGTGCAAAGAAGATGATGGTTATAGTGCTTGGTTGGAGGATATGGAGAGGTATTTTAAAGTTGTGCGCGTGGCAGAAGAAGACAAGTGTCAGGCAGCTCTTCTCACAACAAGGGGAGCTGTTGGACACTATGTAGATAGACTAATCTCTAATAACCCACAACTCACATGGAAGGAGTTAAAAACTTCTTTAAAGGAATACTACGGATTGGTTTTAGACCCCGACGCACGGTTAGTCGAATTAGTGAACATTAAGCAGGGTAGAACAGAGGGGGTGCAGGACTACATGCAGAGAGTAGTACGCCTAGCGGAGAGCGCATATGTTGGGGTTGACGGGAGGAATGAAGTTGTGATAAAACAAGTTCTAGGATTTTTCATAAAAGGTCTAAGGGATCGGGAAATAAAGATGGCAGTTATGAAGGATGAGCCACAAACACTAGAGGCTGCCTATCAGAAAGCGTTATCTGAGTTGAGATGGAAAATTCGACTCGATGCAAACTCTGAATACAAAGAGGAGCCTATGGAAATTTGCCACTCTCGGAGACGGGTACCGATAGAAGCCGTAAGCCCCGCTGAATCTAATACTAATAATAATAGGAATAAGAACAATAGAAAAGTTGGTAATAGGGGAACTAAATACAAGACTCGTGAGCGGGAGAGGAACGGGAGCGTTGTTAGGTGTAGGAATTGTGGGAAAGAAGGGCACATAGCGAAATTTTGTAGACGCGCCCCGGGAAACGGCAGAGGTCCGTTCGTGCGACGCCCAACGAACGGAACAAGGCGGTACCAACGCACATAGTTGGTAATATGGGCACGCCAAATTCCATCTTTATTAGAATAGAACGTAGACCTTATAGGGCATTGGTAGATACGGGAGCAGAGGTATCGGTTATAAGCTGTAGGGTATTTAAAAAATTGCGACTGGGACTTGAACTGCAAAAGAGGGACATTAAACTTCGAACTGCGAATGGATCCCCGTTATACGTTGAAGGCCTTTGTCGTCTACAGGTCCAGGTAGGAAGTAAGTCCATACCCCATGATTTTTTAGTCGTGAAAAATCTCAATAGAAACGTTATACTTGGCCGAGATTGGCTGATGCAGAACGAGGTGAGAATGTATTTCGATTTGGGGGCATTGAAGATTGGTGAAGAATACGTGGCATTAGAGGAGGATGTTCATATTTCCTCTATTGTTAGGTTAGCTCAAAAAGTAACATGCTTCTCTGGGATTAAACAGGCTGAGAAATGGACGTGGCAAAGAATATGAAATCGAACAGCTGAGTAGTGGATATGTTAGCAACTTATGTGGTATATCAGTAGCCAACGCAGTTGTAAAAATGCCAAAGTCTCGTAAGTTTCAGTTGCTGATAATGAATAACACTAACCAGACAATCACTTTGAGACGGGGGTGTCCGCTGGCTAAATTGGAAAGGGCAGGTAATATTACTGAAATTACTATGCCCGATAAACAAAATAATAAAAGTCCTGATGTAGATTTGGAACAGGTACATGTACCGGAGGAATTCAAGCCTGAAATTAACAAATTGCTAAAAAGAAATAGGGACATGTTCGTTAGTGACGACAAAAACCTGGGCAGAACCGATACTGTGGAGATGCGTATCGATACTGGAACGCATGAGCCCATAAGAAAACGCCCATATCGCACACCCCTCAAACAAAGAAAGACAATGGATTCAGCAATCGACGAAATGATGCAGGCAGGTGTAATTGAGAGATCCAATAGCCCGTGGGGTTTTCCAGTAGTTTTAGTAGAGAAGAAAGACGGTGGTAGGAGATTTTGTGTAGACTTTAGAGCACTTAATAAGATTACAAAGAAATATGCTCGACCTCTTCCTGTCATCGATGATATACTAGCATCACTTGGTTCGGCAAGGTACTTTTCGAAGCTTGATTTAAAATCAGGGTACTGGCAAGTTAAGCTTCATTATGATGACAAAGAAAAAAGTGCATTCACCTGCCACAAGGGTCTGTTTCATTTTAATGTTATGACATTTGGACTTGCAAACGCACCCGGCATCTTCCAGGAATTAATGTCAGTTGTTTTACAGGGACAGGAAGATTTTGCTCTGGCATATTTAGATGATATTCTGATATTTTCAAATACGGTGGAAGATCATTTAAGACATATAGACACAGTCTTGAGTAGTCTACGTAAGCACAACCTTAAACTGAAGCCAGCTCAGTGTGAGTTCTTTAAGAAAGAGACGCAATACCTGGGGTTCAAGATAAGTGAAGAGGGAATACAACCAGACCTCAATAAAGTCAAGGCTATAAAGTCAGTTTCTACTCCAACCACTGTTAGGCAAGTAAGAGCTTTTATTGGGATGACCTCATACTATCGCCGCTTTATTAGAAATTTCTCTGATATAGCCGAACCGCTGGTCAATTTGACAAGGAAATATGCACGATTCCAATGGGACGATGCTTGCCAAACCGCTTTCGATACACTAAAAACGAAGCTCGCGGAGATGGTAACACTAGCCTATCCCAACCCAAATAAGGCGTATAGTTTATATACTGACGCATCCGATCAATCGATTGGCGCATGCCTATCCGAGGTGGTGTACGATAAGGAAAATAGGAAGGATGTAGAAAAACCAATTTATTTATTGTCCCATAAATTAAGTGACACACAAACGAGGTGGTCAACTATAGAGAAAGAGGCTTATGTCATACACTATGCTCTTCAAAAACTGAATCACTACCTGCATGGCGCAACATTCACAATATACACTGATCATAGGCCCCTGGAGCACTTACTTAATTCGCCCATACAAAATAAGAAGATACAGACTTGGGCTCTGAGCATGTCTGGCTACAATTGCAGCATACAGTATCTTAAGGGTAAGGATAATGTTTGCGCGGATCTCTTATCACGCGCTGTTGATGTGAACGAAGACCATATTGCTTCTCCAGTAGATATAGATGATAGAAATTACTTGGTTAGTGTTATAAACTCCCACCTAATGGAGCCGGAAGAATTAGCAGCCCATAAAAATGTCGGAAATTCATCAGAGGCACCCAAACGGCCCACATTGAAAGGAATAGACATAATCAGGGAGCAGGAATCAGACAAAAACATCTTAGACCTGAAGATTAGATTACGAAATGGTAGGGCTACCAAAGCAGAACAGAAGAGATATATAGTAATGGATGAGGTGATGTACTATTTGTCTCAACCTGATGATGAACCCCTCATCAGGCTGTATGTACCATCTCACCTTAGAAAAAGGGTGCTAGTTCAATACCATGATGACAGTGGCCATATGGGCGTGGATAAGACATTCCACTCAATAAAACAAAAGTATTTCTGGCCTTGTTTACTTAGAGAAATAAACTATTTCGTAGGTAAATGTATCCCGTGTCAGACAAGAAACCTAAAGAAGCAGCAACCCCACATACAGGAATGTGACTTCCCTCCTTTTCCTTTCGCAAAGGTTGCTTTAGATGTCTCAGGACCCTACCCAAAGACCCATTCAGGTAACCAATACATAGCTACATTCATAGATAAGTACAGTGGTTGGCCGGAGGCATTTGCGGTTCCTAACAAGAAGGCAGAAACAGTGGTGCATCTCTTAGTTGACGAAATTTTCCCCAGATTTGGGATACCACTTCAGCTTTTAACTGATAATGGGCCAGAAAATGTCAACAGGGTAATGAAAAAGACATTAGAAGACCTAAATGTACACCATGTGACAACTTCTTTTTATCACCCCCAGAGCAACGGTAAGGTTGAGAGGTTTCACAGAACAATGCATGATGTTCTAGCAAAGAAAATCGGCAACAACGAACAGTCGTGGGGTATTTACATTAACCAAATGTTGGCGGCTATCCGGTTTCATGTGAGCGAAACCACTAAGTTTTCACCGTATTACTTGCTCTACAACAGGGATGTTATTTTACCCTTGGACAATATACTGAGGCCTCGTCGCATATATTATGGTGATGAGCATCACCAAATTGCACTACAGGAAATGCATCGTAGCTTCACTTTAGTTAGGAATAATATAAGAAAAGCGAGGAGAGACGCGATAGATAAGTCGCGTGGTAAGACGAAAAATACAACTTTTGAGGTTGGTGATTTGGTGTACTATAAGAATCACCAAAAGAAAGGGAAGTTAGATGTGCGCTGGCGGCCATATTATGTGATCGTTGAAAAGACTGGCCCGGTCTCTTATAGAATTAGAGATCAGTTAACCGGCTCAGTCATTAAGACGCATACTGAGCATCTTCGGGCAGCGTCCATTGATGAATGGAAAATCCCTACTTCTGATAGGCCGTTACGAAAGATTGTATTGGTTGCTCCAGTAGAATCCAGTGATTCGGATGACGAATCCGGAGCGGAACAGACCGACTTTCCAGTGCACAAAAATCGACACCAACGTGTGGAATCAGACGATGAGTCTGATGTTCCATTAATGGAGCGTCGCATCATGACGCGACGTAAAATGGCGAATAAAAACGTGTCAACTATTGATAGTGATGATAGAATCGGTGGTATAAATAATGTTTCATCCACGTTCGAGGATGATTGCTCAAAGTGCGAAACGTCTGGATCTACTCATGTAGATCAGGGTTTTTCTAGGGAATTACCTAGCAGCGAAGATGCCCAAATGAGGCAAACGTCTGTTGGGGCAAAAAGCACGGATAGACCTGCAGATTCCACAGTTGATCGGAACAAAAAGAAAGAACAACTGAAAAGTCTTGTAGACTTATTGGCTGATATGCTATAGGATTGGGAAAGAAAGCAGTGGGAGGATTAACGATAGTTTAAGTGAAATAGTTAGGTCACTTTCCTTATAGCAAAACATGCGGAAGATACAAACTAATGAATTAAGAGTCACGGGTCCATTTTTTTTAGACTAAATTAAGATAGATGAAACCTCTAATCCTCCACAAGTAAATTGCATTCGGATTAACATTGGAATCAGGGTAATTTTCTTCGTTTTCTATTGAACATTTCTCGATCAGACTATGAATGATATGTACTGCAGATAATGGCAGTTTTTCTGTGTTCAAACATAGTATGTTTGAAATTAAATTAAATGAAGTTACATGTGTAACAATAAACTCGAGCGGAAACACGCATGGTGTTGGTCAAAGGTCATTTACTCGATGTCAGTTTAGAAACTGGGGCGCGGTTACCGCCTATGATCATATGGTCGTGCATCGAGGCGTCTACGCGTATGGACAGAGTCGAGAAAGGAATCGAACATTGAAAGTTACAGAACCTTAAAAAAAAAAAAGAAAAAAAAAGAACATTATGAAAATTCCACAATGGACACGAACATTGTTGGGTTGCCGATGTAGGCTCCCCTATATATATATTTTTTTTGTTGTTTGTTTCGGCGTGCACATGTTTTGTACAATTGTCGGGCTTGTGTGGCATGGGGGGGTGTGAGGGTGTTGCGCTTAAAATGTTCTTAGGTGAACATTTTGGAAAATGGGAGGGCGAGGAGTGTAATATAGCAATCTGGCCCCACCCGAGGAAGGTTGATGCAAGCGATGGTGTTTCCCGTCGGTGAAGGGGTCGGCGAACGACAAACACAAGACAGGTGTTTGAGAAATACATCCTGTCAGGGCCTGGAGCGGATGTCGTTTGACCTTATTTCCGACAGCGGCGGAAATGACTACGGAGGCAAACAGAACAGGTGTCTCTTGGAATTACGTGGGCGTTGCGTGGGCGAGGCAAAACCGGAAGGAAAGTCCCGGTTCTAGAAGACTATAAAAAGACCTCGACACACGGATTCGCCAGCAGAGAACGGCCAGTGGAAGCAGAGAGACACCTCAGTCAAGACTACACTCCCGTCGACCCATTCTATGTGCGCTCTCACTCTTCCATTCTCTATTCCACACGGGTTCGTCGTCAAGAATAAAAATATAACCTTATATTTTTATATATGCGTGTTCTCGTTATTTTGTCGTCGTACGGCGATATATAACAAGAAAATGGAAGAAAATGATGTCGATGTGTTTCATACTTTTTGAATGCAAGTTTACTTGCAAGCAAGTAAATGGATAATAACTGCACATGCGAGAGTTTCAAATGTATGTAGACATTTCAAATGAAACATCAGGAATCTTCGTTGCATGTCTAGAACTCTGCTTAAATTCATAAAATTTAGGTAACCTGACATTTTTTAAAAGTTACTGGGAAACTATATTAACGGGGTTAGGATGTGACTGTAACAGAGATGTCAAGTCTTGACCAATAAAGATTGCATATATTTATTTAGATTGTATTAGGAATATCCAAATATATAGCAGGAGCAGGCTAATCAGATGTTGTAGCCATATCCCTAGTAAGAAAAATATTTCGGTACTGTACGTGATTTCATGGATCCATTTCGAATTTTGGATAATATGTGGAATATGATAGACGCACTTGATAATATCATAGAACATATGTGGGCTGTATCAAATTGCAATCATATTAAGAAATGTTGAGAATATTAATATATGAAATATATGTACACTGTATAGAAATTTCTACAGACAAAAAATTGATAGTCATTTAATTCTTGACTTATTCCACAAACATAACTAACTCATAATATCGTTTTCTGCAAGTATTAAAATTAAAATCTTGAAATATGTACGAAAATTGCTCCACAGTAGAAAGTAAAAATTATTGAATGCAAGATAATATAAAAAAAATGAAATGGTCCAATTTTGGTTATGCAAAGGTTACTTGTAAATGAAATTGTGCCTTTACCTAAATTAATAGCTTACATTGAATCAATATCCCAACTGACTGCTAGGAAGTCGAGCTATGACGTTTTCCCACCTGAGTCTTGCACATTTAAAAATTGGCCATCCGACCATGCTTTGAATACAGTTATTATTTCTGGTTGGGCGCCGCTCTCATTCTTCTCAGGGTTCTCGACAGAGTTCAACGAAGAATCTGTAACGTGATCGGTCCCAACCTGGTAGCTCCGATCCAACTACTTTCTCACAAGCGAGACGTGGCTTCCCCACTGTCAATTCTATAATTATTTTCATGGCTTCTACTTCGACGAGCTTAACTCTCTGATACCTCCTCCACAAGACTTTACTCGAGGAACCAGACTGTCAACAAGGTCCTACTCTTCCCGCCTGTAGAACTTCTTTCCGTATACTTGTTTCCTTAACAACTACAATCTCAAAGAATTTTTGAATCTCAAAGAATTTTTCTTTGTCACTCTACCCTCGCAAGTGTCTTCACACTGATATTCCATTCTTCCCTCGTCCTTCCCCTGACTCTTCTAGTAACTGGTTCGTCCTTTCCTTCGTTTCTTTCATGCTTAAACTTTCACTCTTCTCCTATGTAGCCCCTGCGCACCAGTGACGTTACCGCCTTGCTAGGGGTGAATGTTAAAAAAAACACATAATAATAACTGGAAATCCTCAAGTAAAATTGAATCATTTTCTCTATAATGATGTATATATTAATTAAAGCAATGAAATAAATTAATATAGCTAAAGAAGAATAAGAAACAAACATAAGTGAAGAAAAACAGTTATTAAATCAGAAAAATTATAAACATCATAGCAGATGTGATTATCACAACGTTCTGTGTTTTGCCATTATAAATAACTCTGATTCTTATTATCTCTCTTTAAGCTTCTCTTATATTTTCACAATAAAGCATTCCACATGTCCTTTTCTCATTCCGTGCTCCTGAAAATGTATCTGTCCCTTCTACAGTGTATATTTTTAAATTGATTTCACCTCGACGAAAGAAGCAATGCCACTCGGAGATAATTGTTACTGCGTGTGGTAAAATTAGAAAACTGAACCATTAATAAATAGAGAGAAGTAGATTGACATTACATTCGAATTTTTCAAGACTAATTTGACTGGGAAGCATGGCCTCAGAAGAGATTTCTACAAGTAAAAGGTATGCGAAAGGAAACGTTTAGCATTGAAACTTACGTTAACATCTAATTAACTTAATTGTAAATTCATGAAATCTTTTCACTAGTCGAGTACAGCGAGTAAATTCATAAAGTCTAGGTAACATAACGTTCAGCGTCTCCGAAAAATTACCACGAAAGTACTGATGAAAAAAGGAACATAGAGGCTAGTTTGTAGTGATGGGAAGGAGAAAGAAGTCGAAATATATGCCTTCCTTTTCTTTTTTTTAAGTTGAATAATAAGCTGTGTTCCTGCTATTCTTACAATTTTTCAGTAAAGGTTCCCTTGCTGTACATTTATGTTCCTAAGTCTTCTGTACTCCAATGCTTATTAAGTGCGAAAGTCAAACCGTAATAAAATAATGTGTATAATTGCGGCTGATACATTTAGTGACAAAAATAAGTTATTCCTGTTGTTCTCAGTGCTCCTCTATATATAACCTGCATGTGATGAGTTAAAATATTCTCAGTGCATTGAATGTCAGTTTTGATAAGATAAAAATCTGTGACAGTCTTCAGAATCTCTGTCATTTATTTCTGTACACAAATATCAAACATCACTTTTTACAGCAAATACTGTTTTAAATATATTTCTGCGGAATAATCCATTAAGACGAACACGTTAAAAATGTATTTATATAGCGTTAAACGTGAGTGTATCATATTTGAGTAATGCATATACAGCTAGTATTGAAGTTTATTAGATATATAACTATTCTTTGAAGTGTAATATCAGATAAGGAACAATTTTACACAACTATTCGAAGGCTTTTCAGAATAATTAAAGTAGCATTCCAAGAATAGAATTAAGTAATTAGAAAATTTATTTAGTTTAATAAGTGGAGAGATTTTTCTATAATACATATCAGCCACAATATTGAAGACTTAGTAAATTTAGGGATAATAAATATAGTTAGAAATGACAGATGACAGTCGTTCTACAGAAGGATGCTGAGAATAATGTGGACGGAAAACGTGAACATAAAGGAAAACTTAAATAAAATAGTCATCACACACATACACACACATATTTCTGAGATAAAGTATTGTAAATTTATATAATTCCGACTGTTTTCATCATCTATATTTTTATTTTTTATTTATGTAATCATTTCATAGCAAGCAATGTAGGACGGAAACTGGTGAGCTAGTGTTGGTTAAATTGATATAAATACATAGGTTACAGAGGATGTGGAAGAAGGGAAAAGATAAAGATGGGAATCATTGAGATAGAAGATAGCAGTTGACGTTGCCTGTATTCCTTTGTCGAATATTAGCTGTCATCAAAGCATTCAAAAGGAAAGGAATTCCTTATAAGAGACCTGCGAGAAAAGAAACTATTAGAATAGAAGAAGAGGTGACATTGAAATATTTTGACAGTTAATATTGGGACCTTGATGCTAATGTAATAGAAAGCGTAAAATCATTTGGATGCTCATAATACATGTGCGATGTTAACATTGTTTTAGCCTCTGTACGCTCCGTTCTTCTTCTGGTGAAATATTTTGGGATTTCGAACCGAATATTTTCAGGATTTTAGCTATTTCAAATTAAATTTTGATTTTCAAAAAGTAATATATATCAAGCAAAAATAGTATAATAGATCGTGGAGATTATTGAAAAAATAAAAAACAGTTTCTGGAATTAATTCAAATTCCTGTTGACAGAAATTTTTTAAACTAATGTACTTTGACTATGTCAAATAAAAAGTTGTCCTTAGCTTCTATGACGTTCTCAAATCAATCGCTTCTAAAGCTATTTCACAACAGCTACAAAAACAAAATGCTGGCAATTAACACAGATTTTATGATGGGGAATACTTTAAAAAAAACTAAATCCTATGTTGTACTTTACCTATTTTCAATAAGATACCTAAATCAGTTCTCTCCTTTTAATAAAAAAATTAGAGATTATTCATTATGTAGCTATAGTGCAAAACCTTTTACCTCGCAAGTCATGTGACAAGCAAGGACAAAATTAGATTGACTTGACAGGTTCCCAAGATATAGATGGAAGACCTTAAGCAAAATCGACTCTCACAACTCTACATACATACATCAACACATAGGCATACAAGCTAAGATATTTTATCACTTCCGATCGATATTTTATATCATTTTATTCATTGGTTTTATGGGGTTATTGAGAGATGAGGGAACATTTATATTTCGTTCTATTTTATGTTATTTTATTTTAAATAAAAATATGTTGTATTAAACAAAAGTATGGCAAGATTGAGAGGCAACGGAGATATTTTATTTCTCTTGAGATTTGTTTGACTTCGAGCCAACTTTATTTTGTCATTGAAAGTCGAAATGAAACTCTAATTATTGGCTTCATCTGTAATTGTCTTTTACTATGATTTCCTTTCTATCATCTTCGTATTTATAAAGGCACGGACGTAATGAGTTCACTTAATACAGTACAAAGACATCATTTTACTTTCTGCTAATAAACTCATATTTGAATATATGTTTTATTTCTCTCTTTCTACCCTGCCCTACACACAGAGTCAGAGAGAGATTCAATTTTTTCTCTGCAACAAGAAGGCAGTTTTAAACAAAAAATGAGAATGCTTTTATGTGCGTATTTGAGTGTCTAGTAAGCATTTTCAACTATGATTTCTATAAAATCTTTATACTTAACGAATCTAAGTTATTTTCTATCGAGAACTACAACCTGTGTAACTTATATTATTTCACTGTCAGACAAAAATTCCTGACAACCACCATAGTCAGAATAAAATGCATATTACACGTTCAAATGAACGCGAGTGTGCGCGCAGACACACACACACACACACACACACACACACATATATATATATATATATATATATATATATATATATATATATATATATATATTATAAAATGAATTCTGCATCCAAACCAGCAATAAAGATATAAATACAGACATAAATTATACTCACGTATGTTCCTTGAAAAAACATTTGAGATCAGCTTCATCAATCAAAACAAACAAAATAAAATGAAATACGTGATTTTTTCCTGTATATTTTATTTTCTGATGTAGCTTAAATAAAAAGGAACTATGGTAAATTTGTAACTGTTCCCTATTTGTTCTTTATCTTATCATTTTGCTGAACTATTCCAAATTGGATCTGTATCTGACCCCAATTTATCGTATCTGAATATGAAAATTACATCAGAAAGTGATCATCTTTCAATCTTTTTATTCTAGGAAACCTGCCTGTTACAGATTATTCTTTAAGAAACTTATAAGTTTTCCACAACTGCATGTTTATGAAACTCATAAGCAAAAGTACTTATAAAGAGGTCAAGACCACAACATAAATTTTCCCCAAACACGTCCACAACAATTTCTTTTCATACGCAGAACAACACAACCACTTTGAAAATCTTAAAGATGACAAGACTACATAAATTGTTAAATCACAGCATAAGGAAATTATGCTATACAACAGAGTTGAAGTTTACGACACACTATGTTGCAGAAAAAATAATGAATAAATCGCTTCAAACACAAGCAATGCAACCATTTCGCCCACAGTAGATGAAAAACATGTTACCCAAATTTTGTTCACTACATGTCTAACCGTAAATTTACAACCAGAAAAATGGTTTCCTTAAGAATCTAAGAATTTAAAATAAGTAAAAAAAACAACATACCCACCTAATTAAAAAAGAACATAGAATTGACAACGTGCGAACCTTCTTACGTAAGCACCCACACACTCAAATACATCTATACATGCGAAACCAGTTTAGTCAAGCAATGATTGGTTAATATATCACAAGTGCATACATTAGGAGACCATTTACAAATCACCTTATTTCCAAGTAATCAATTTAGTTTAATTTTTGGAGGATATTGGATCAAACAGGCCTTTTGCAGACACCCAAAGTACGCTCGCTGATTAGTTAATTTTTAACCAATCAATTTTTTGCACGTGAAAACCGATTTTTTCGCACAGGCATTCTGAGACACCTAGTAACTACATGAGGAGCGAAATCATCTCAGATCCTTAGTGAGTATTCAGCTGTCAAACAAATCCATGTCAGTTGGATACACGCCCATCTCACTCACGCATGCTAATTCATACACATACCTGCATCATCACACTTTTATATAATAACTTTCCCTCTACGATATACCCATTGAACAAGTATTGAAACGAACATTTTTAAGAACATTTACATAATTTTCATGAGCATTTATTCATTTTTGATGGAACTTTTACGATCAAAGTAAGGCAAACCCTGACTTTTTTCCACTTTGTTCTCCTAAATACATGCTTTTTCTCTATCATCATTGAACGATTGTCAATTTCTTAATACATTTATATTTTGTTACATTTGCCGTTGGTCATTTTTTGCATGAATCATGTGTGATGTCTTCTACTCTTAAATTTAAATAAATGTGGTGAACCGCCGGGCAATCCACTACATTTTGTTAAACAGCGCCGACGTGATGCGAAAATACGACATGATGATTAGTACCTCTGCCACAACTATAGTGGATGCATTATATATATATATATATATATATATATATATATATATATATCACTTTCGCAAATACGTAAGAAAGAAATCCACCAAAGAAATACCTATTGGAACAAGAAAACCTGTGTAAGAATGCATAAATATGATTATACCCTGATCAGATAAAAGAGGCGGATTATTCATGAACACAAAGTGATTGACAATTTAGAATAACGCTTAAATTATAATAATAATTGCAAGCAGACCAAATAAAGGATGGTAAATAAAAACACACAATATCCGATTAAAATAGAAAACAACACAACGCATCATGGAATGAATTAATAGAATACGAGACTCCAAAATCCATGCATTATGACTTAGCCAAAATGCAAACCTAACATACTCATTAAACTCACAATATCTCGCATCAACCCCGTCTCAACACAACTATTTAAAGAAACTGTAAAATTTTAAATTCCGTTCCACGTACGAACAGACATTAGACACTTACGTAAGTTAACCTAGATTAAAATAAACATTAACACGAAAACAAGGATAAGACAAGCTTAGATATAAAATTATTATGCATAAATATTTAACAAAATTTCACAACAAATTATATCAACTAAAAATTCCAGTGAATTTTTGTCTTTTTCTTATCCCCATTTCATTTTAAATTTGAATAAATTCTAGACATAATATTAAGGAATCTGGAAATTTTATGCCGAAATTTATGTAATATTAAAACAGGAAACCAAAGTTTGCCATAAAATATTTATTCAACTGAATATGAAACATTATGTTGCACAAACTTTCTCCTTTTTTTCAGCTTAAGTTTCCGCTTTCGCCGAATTTGTTTGGTTTCTATGTAAAAAAGTAATTAAAAAATGTCGTTAAGGTTTTGTTTTATTTATATTATCTAAATAATTAAAAGTTTTAGAAGTGAGATTATTTTGAATGGATTACAATAAAGAAAAATATGAATGGTCAATATCTTGTGGAAATAGCTGGTGAGGTAACACATCCCAGCGAAGCTGCAACAATTTTCCACGGCTTGACAATGAAACGTGAGAATTGGTATGATCATATATAAAGACGACAACTCTCATATTCAACAATTCTAGGCGTTTTTCTTGAATTCATGCCTTGAAATCGTCCAGTTGCGCGCATTATATTTCAGAATCAATTGACTGGTTACTTGTTTGAAGCTTATAGTACAGGTTTCCATTCCAAACCAACCAGATATGGAGACTGACTTTTTTAGAAAAAAAAACTACATTTGAAGTTGCTAAATTTGAGCCATGTCGCTTATACAATTATTTCTTTTTCCGTGACCCTTTGTAAATTATTCATTTCTCTCACTTCTGGTCATGATTTGCTTAAAAAGTGGTACATTTATATATATACAACAAATCACAAATAAAAATGTTACCCAAAAGATACTTTTTACTCAGATCATGTGGTACACAAACATCGTTGTGGTTTCAGTTTCGCGCTTCGTTCATTGATCATGTATGGTAGATTTTGAATATTTAGTTTTTCTGTAAATTCCACATTATGTACTGTGGGTTATTCCCAACCAATATCTTGATTTGGTTGTCATATATAGTGGGATGTCAACCTGAGATTTTCTTGACGAACCACTCCCGTAAAATTCTGTCAGCTAGAGTACATATACTATATACCGCCAATACATTTTCTGTTGTTTTCGACGCATTTTAACCCTTACTACAATAGAAATACGATCCATTTGCTCAAACCCATCAAGTAAGTCATTTGTTAATTTCTTCTGTTCTTATTTTTCTAGATCTCCCAGAAGAGATCAAGTGCCAATTAGGCATATACGCAGATGACACCACAATTTACTCACGCATCAGTAAGAAATCCGGCGTGGCGGACAAACATAACCTCGCTGGTCATCTTGAGAGGGATCTACATTCTGTGGTGGATTGGGGTAAGAAATGGCTTGTAAATTCATTGAAATTTACAAAATTTACAATTAAAATTTAATTTTGTCTAAGACAAAGCTGCTGTCAGTCAATCGTAACTGGCAACATCTCCTGCGTCCCATAAGCATGGACCAAGCAAATCTCCATGAGAGCAATACAATGCGCCTCTTCGGCCTTAAACTCTCTTCCGATCTCAAGTGGAAACATTACATTAAGTCAATAGCTAAATCCACTGATAGGATGGTTGTGCCATTGTGTCGGACAAGGATGTTTTTTTTTTCGCCTGAATACATCTTGAATATATACAAATCAATCATTCGTCCGTTCATGAAGTACTGCTCTCATATATGGTCAGGTGCTCCTGCTGTTCATTTTAGTGTTCTTGACAGGCTCCAAAGGATAATCAGTAATGTGATAGGTACCGACTTGGCGGCTCGACTCCAGCCACTTCCCCACCGACGGGATGTGGCTTCCCTCTGTATGTTCTATTAATACATTCATGACTTCTACTCCAACGAACTTAAGTCACTGTGCCCCTTCAACAGATGTTTATTCATGCAACCAGACTGGTAACTGTGTCTCACCAATTCACAGTTAGATCAACCAAATGCAGATGGCAAATTTACTCTATTTCTACTATTTACATCTCTTAATAATTCTTCTTCGCTTTTGGAATGCGTCTGTGGCAGTTCCATTACATCTTCGGATCTCATCATCTGTTAGAACACTTCCCAGATATTAAGATTTCTTTGCCAGCTTGATTTTAATATCCCCGACATGCAATTTGTAATTTTGGGTTCATCATTTTACCGATGATTATGCAGGCTTTCTTCTTATAGTTTATGCTTAATCAGTTCTTTATACTTTCCTTCGTTTCATTTTTGTACGATGTATATTAATTTCCTTTTGTATATACTATGAGCACTATCTTATCTGTATATATAATATTGTTAAAATTGTGGCTGTCAATAACGAATCCTAGTGGGATTATTAATTCAATCAGAGTCGATTATCTGTATAGTTTGAATAAATCTGGTGTGAAGACACATACTTATTTCATATTTATTTTACACCCTTTCTATTTTTGTATATCTGCTGAACACGCCTTTTGTCCTCATGCATGCTGTGTCCTGCCAGTATAAATTATTGATTATTGTATTTTCTTTCCTGAATATATTAAGGTTGCTTAGCGGTTTAACAGATGTTTGTGGTGTACTGTTTCGAACGCTTTTGCATAGTCTATAAAACACAAGTTCACGTTCTTCTGTGTTTGTATTGTTCTTTCTGATAATATTCTATGCATAAATATTGCTTTCCTTGTGACATTTCTTACCGTTGGCCTGAGTCAGCTGCTCGCTCATGAGTTTTTCTTTCCTTTTTTGTCAAATTAGACTGATTTTCCGGTAGAGTTCTCATTCGTTTGTGCCAGGTTTCTTAGTTAGTACTATGAAAATAGATCTGTTTCTGATTTGTCACCACTGCTGTAGATTTAATTTATTATTTATTCAATCTTTTTTTTTTTCATGACAAATTTCTCTAAGTCAGCCATCATCTATATTACAATTCCGGCTGAATCTGTGGCATTATATGCTCAATTCGGTCAGTGCAGTTTCTATTTCGGTCTCTCTGTATTTCTGTGTATTTCCTGTTGTTTTCTATCGTTGCAGAAGATATATCAGGTATATTAGTTTTATCACTGAAGTATTTTTCGTTATCTAATATAAATTTCCCGCCCTTGGATTTTATGCAGCCTGTTCATGTACATGTCTTTTGTCTTTTATTTATTTTATATGCATATCTCCTTCATTTGTGATACTCATCATTTCTATTTCTGCACATCTTTTTAGTTGTTCTTCTTTAGCCTTTCAGAATTTGTTCTTTATTTCTTTGTGTAGTTATATGTATTCCGCTCCGTGTCTTGGAACTGTTTTCTGTATTGTTTGCATAATGAAAAGAATCTCATTTGTGATCCATTCGTTGTTACTTTTTTGTCTATTTTTCTTTTTGGAAGTTGTCGTTTGCTGATGACAATAAACTTCTATTATTTTGTCCCAATTCGAGTTTCCATTTTTATTTTATCACTTGTATATTCTATTCTCACTGGTCATATATTTTTTCTTCATGTTTCAGTCGATCTGGAATCTGTTTTATTCAATATTGGTGCTGCGTTACGTTTTTTCATTTTCGATATTTTCATTTTTGTTTGCATTTAACAGTGAGGTGATCGCAATCGTCACTTGATAAATTTTGCAGTGAACAACAGCATTCCTGAATCTTTTGTTGATAGTTATGTGGTCGATTTGGTTTTTAGTTATTTTTTTGGCTGGGCTTTTCAATGTTCAAAATCGTCCTGGATGGTCTTGGAACCAGTTGTCGGTTATTACAATGTCATTCATCATTTAACAATAGAGCATTATTTCCCAGCGTTTGTTGTGGTTTCCAAGCCCCAATTTGCCAGCTATTTCACCTTTCTTCTTATTTCCTACTTTGACATTCGTGTCTCTCATGATAATTATAATTTTAGTGAGGCTTGACGTTGTCTTGCACGCTGTTAAATGATTCGATTTTTTCACCCATACATTCAGCTATAGGTGTACACAGAATTTTAATAGATATGTTGAAAAGCTTTACTTACTGTTTTACTACAATAATTCTATCAGATAATTCACAGTATCTCAGAATGTATTTTTTATCTATTGATCTACTATCAATTCAACTCTTTATTTTTTTGTTAGATGTAAAAAGACTCCTGGTAGTAATACCTGTTGCACATGATGGTCGTTTCCGAGAGAAAGATCAGCTGAGAGGAATTTTATTTCTATACTCTGAGGGAGTTGAACATCATTGAATCCAAAACTACTGGTAAAATTTTCATAAAAGTTGTGAAATAATTTATTAAAGTTTTCTCTAATGTTAAGGTAAAAATATGCGTATTTTGCCAATTATGGTGACGTAATTACTAAGTTATTTATCTACTACAGTTTGCATAAACGTTCAAGGTCACTGAATAAGGTTTGCTTTTTCAAAAGTATCAATAGAGGAATACAAATATATCAATAAGGCTTATATTTGAAAAAGGTGCAAAAAGTATTTTCTTTTATTTTTCCTTCAAATTATTTCTTCTCAGTAGCGATCGGAAAATGTGCTGTAATCCCTTGACAAGCAAAGGTTAGAAGAATTTATATTAATTTATTTCGTGATATTCATGGAGATATATACTATAGATATAGATTTTGTTGATATAGCGCTTGGATAGTGAATTTAAACTAAATAGAATATCTTTACTTAATAAAACGTCATGTATACTATTCATTCTACAATACTTTACCCAATGTGTCTCTCTCTTTTTCATCTTTTCTGTCTGACTAAATCTCGAATTGTGTATGTGGGCATTTAATCCGTCATTTTTTACAAACTTCGTTGAAACAACAGATACTGTACTACGGTTATGTGTACTGACGGTTTCTGGAATATAGAACATTTCGATACCTATAGATACATACATAAAATTCCATGGATTCAATAAAATGCAAAAATAAAATCATTCTTTTTAATGTCTAAAAGTATAAGCAAACGCACTGAGACATTTGAAACATGCAGGATTTTGTACATAATAAATGTCCAGAAAAGAAAACAATTTTAAGAACCCAAGTAAACATTAAATAAAAATTAATAGAAATGTTTGAAAATAAATGTAATAATATACAAAAGCCGCAAAAAATGGTGGCAATAGTTAGAAAAATTTAACAGTAATATGTAATGAAATAAGAGTAAAGAACCAATGCATTGAGATTCAATATAGTGGGAATAAAGAATTCATGATTAAAATAGAGACTAATGGACCGTTTAACTAAACACAAATTCATATACAGAGAGGTTCAATGGAATCTATGAATACAGATTAATCCCGTTTTTGCACAAAATATATTCATATTAAAATGTTATGTTTAATTCATTAGAGAATTAGGAATATATCACGGAATATTAGCCACAGAATCAACAAGACGACGACGAGAAAACCTAATTCTAGATATAATTAAAGCAAAAGGTGAATTTAATAAAAAAATGTTTTTGAGTACCTCACCTGAAACACATTAAAAGTTAGATTGGAATATAAGAATATTAGGGGTTAAGAACTGATTATTAAAACCGTTTTGTTTTCTTGCTCGGGATATAATTTTGTCGAAATGCAAATAAATATTACATTTGTATAAATTATTGAAACGTTTAAGACTATGAAACACTCATAAATTTACTAACTCATGTTGTTATCTCTTTCTACCTTTTCTCAAATTGGCCAGGAAATATATAAATAAATTGATAATTATTATAGGATTTAATGACATTTATGTATTCAGAACAATATATCTAATTGCTATTTGTTGACAAGTTTGCATTCATATTAAGAGCGAAATTAGATGTTAAATTTATTCAAAATTTGCTTTAAGATAATGATTGATTTTTCGTATATATAATATATGAAAGACTCGCACACGCACACACACACACACACACACGCACAGACACACACATATATATATATATATATATATATATATATAGAGAGAGAGAGAGAGAGAGAGAGAGAAAGAGAGAAAGAGAGTAGGAGAGAGAGAATGAGAGAGGCCCATGCAGTCAGAGAGAGAGAGAGATAAAAAGAAAAAAGAAATAAAGAGATAATCATGACTTAGAAAGCAGAACAAAATTTGTATGGAAATATATGGTTGCCGTAGAATTTCTTTGACTAGGTGACGCCTGAGATTATTTGGCCGCAGTTTTCAGGAGAAAGAATGTCATAAGCGGGTGGGATTCAACTAAAATTGGTCTGCAGATGATCTCAGCAAATACCTTCAATCGCAATTTCTCATGGTAATCAATTTTTCAATTGATTTTGGCTTTGGCTGGAATTCAGCTTATACAAAACAGGAATTTCTGATGTCTGTGGTTTTCCGGCCTCACGCATGTTCATTGTTCGAAGCAGTGGTTTACAGCTAAGAAAAAATGATAGTGTTCGTTTGTGATGAGACCGTAAGAGCGCATTTGAAAATCCTGCTAAAATATCGCTCTTAATTAACTTGAACGTACTGTATAAGTTGGTGTCAGATTGGCCAGAATTACTAGAAAAGAGAGCACAGATATGTAGTCCTACATAATCTGCACTTCTCTCTTATATATATATATATATATATATATATATATATATAGATAGATAGATAGATAGATAGATAGATAGATAGATAGATAGATAATGCGTATATTTCGACAGCATTTCTTCATCTATGCATATTTGATGAAATAATTAAGACATGTCTACTTATTAATTTCAATCGACTTGGATTCACCATTATGTTCCTTCGGATGTAGAATAACAGCATGAAATGTGCTGTATGTCTTTTCAAGATTTTTATTTTCAAAAGTACTTTAAGTTTTATTTAAACTCTTCAATGGATTGTTAAATTATAATTAGTGTACTTGTCCGTTATGAGAATTTTTGAGTTATGGGTATCTTATGGTTAAACGCTTACAAGTTTTGGGCATACACTTCGATTTAATCTTTTACAGTCTTAGAGATGTAAGTAATGTTTATAGATCTTAATTATTATGAAAATTACAACTTATAAGGTTTAAACTATTGTGTTTTTCTACCAGCAACGTAAATAACTATTTTAAAGACTTACTGTTATAGGCATTTTAGAGATTTGTTAAAAATAATCATGATTCATTTTTTAGTGTCAATTTTGATTATTTAATAAAGATGATATCAGAAGATAATGACTTTTTGATAGACAACACCGCTTGCTCGACAGATAGACGAACGATCTGGTATTTTATACCGTTATTGTATTTTGTAATATAAATTGTGTACACGAAACCCGTATTCTTTTTTTTTTATTTGTGACCCCTTAAAACGGGTTTAAAAACTGGCGACAACGTTTCAATCAAATCACGCGGACAGAAATATAGGTTTTTCAAGTCATTCACCATAAAACACTAGCAACGGAAGTTATCAAAAAAAAAAAAACAACTCTACCCGGCAACCAGAAAGAAAGATTTTTTTTCTTTTAGCCAGTGTCCACAACACTGGCAACGAAAGATATTTAACGAACTCCACGTTAACCAGAGAATTTTTGATTTTCACAGCCATATTTACACCTTCGACGAAGGGCTGAGCTTTCACGGACAAACCCCAAACCAACCCAGTGTCTTACAATTACTCGCTGACTAAGGAGTTTTTTTCCACTGAGAAACACTATCTAACTAAAAAAACAAATCCAATATCACACAACACTGGTTACGTACGAACAAACTTTTTGTCGGAGTATTAACTTATCTCAGTGCTATAACACTGAAAAACGAAATTCGAACAATGAATTTCAATTCAAATGTAGTGTTCACAAAACACTACCGCGAAAAATCTTACTACAAACAGACATTTCAAAATCAATATTCCAAAATATATTGACAAGTAATATATCACAAAAGTTTTTTTCTCTGTCGAAAGTACAGCGATCTTTTTGTCTCCCCAAGTTAAAAATTTGTTTTTCTTTTTAATATTTTTTTTTGTTTTTCTTTTTGTATTGTTCACGGGATTCCAGGAAAAATGACTAAAGAAAACTGTAAGTACGGCGTTTTTTTTTCATTTAAATAAATATATAAAGAAAAAAAGATATTTAAATTGTATATTTTTAAAAAGTGTAAACCATCTTTTAAAAATTTACGACTTTAAAGCGGGTAAAATCAAAAGGAAAACTAATTCCTGTCCCCACCACCCAGTTGTTCGAACGGAAAAAATTTAAAAACCAAGATTTTTTGTCGTACGGCATTGAAAACCTAATTCAACGAAACACTCATAACTCGTACCCCATCTTTTAGTTCTGTGTTAAAAAAAATGTTAGAGTTAAAAATAGATTTACTTAAATTTTTTAGCTTCAAATTGAACAGCAAAGAAAATCAGAAGAAAGACAGCAACGAATTGAAGAACAACTCGGGCAAGTCTTATCAAATAATGCAAACAGAGAAAATAATACTGCATTCTCACAGGATTCTATGTGGAATGTAATAGACAATTTCTGTTACGCACCATATGAGGACAAAACATTTGCGGCTTACTAGAGAAGGTATGAGGATTTCTTCAATATTGATTGTGGACTGACCAGAAGAAAGTTCGTTTGTTACTACGTAAATTAGATACCGTAGAACATGATAAGTTTGTGGATGTTAACCTCCCGAGGAAAACTTCTGAACTAAATTTTACATACACTGTAAAAATCTTTACCAAACTTTTTAGTTCAAAAACTTCCCAATTTCACAAAAGGTGGAAATGCCTAAACGTGGTAAAATTGACAAGGAAGACTTCTCTATTTACTCAGCGGTGGGGAATAAACACTGCGATGAAGTCCGGTTATCAGAACTCAGTACAGTCAATGTCAAATGTCAAATATTTGACAAAAGGTCTTCCGTCAAGTAGGGACTCAGGAATTAGATGTCGTGTTCAAAATAAGCTGGAGAATGAACCAAACCTGACATTACATATACTGACAGAAGATTGTCAAATAGTAGAGAGCATAAAAAAGGATTCAAAAGACATCGAAACTGGCATCACTCATGTAAAGAACTTATCCAGACAATCAAAAGCTTAATCGACGAACAATACCAAATACGGAAAAAACAATAATTACTCAAATCCTAATGCTCCTAAAGCAGGATTCATAAAAGGAAAAATTCACCTAGCCCACGCAATGGATATGGAGGATTACATTGGGTTAAAATCTCCTGCCTCCCATAAGCATGGACCGAGCGATTCTCCCTGAGAGCAATGCACAGCGCCTCCTCGGCCTTACCCTCTCTTCTGATCTCAAATGGAACCACTACATCGAGACCATAGCTAAATCCACTGCTAAGAAGGTTGGGTCACTGTGTCGGGCCAGGAAGTTTTTTCCACCTGAATCCATCCTGCATGTATACAAATCAACCATTCGTCCGTGCATGGAATACTGCTGCTATATATGGTCAGGCGCCCTTGCCTTTCACTTCAGTGTTCTCCACAGGCTCCAAAGGAGAATCAGTAATGTTATAGGTACTGACTTGGTGGGTCGACTACAGCCACTTCTCCACCGACGAAATGTGGCCTCCCTTTGTCTGTTCCCTGGCTTCTGCTCGACCGAACTTAAGTCACTGGTGCCTCCTCAACAGGTGTTTCTCGTGCAACCAGATTGGCAACTGGGTCCCACCCATTCACAGTTAGGTTAGCCAAATGCAGACGATAATTCTATTCCTGCAGCTTTTTATCTCGCCCTTCCCGCCTGTGGAACTCACTCCCATATTCTTGCTTTCCTGACGGCTACAACCTCCAGGAATTTAAATGCAAGGTCAATGCTCATCTATTAACCACTTGACTCTAGTTCTTTCGCCACCCCGTACATCCTTTTTTTTCTCTCCACCTTTAAAACTGTCATCACACCTGCATTCTCATCTTTCTATTACTCCTTTCTATTGCATCCTTTTTAACTGGTTCGTCTTCCTCTTCACTCTCTTTTAATTAATCTTTTTACACTTATGTAGCACCCTGCACATCAGTGGCATTACCGCCTTGCTCGGGGTGATATGCTTAAAATGAAATACTGTCTATATCTATCCAAAAATGCTTGATATGTAAAAAAAAGGACATAAAATTTCCCTCCCTAGAAATAAAATTAAAATCAAAAGTCGTGTACGTCAAACATGAACCTATACATGAATATAACGTAGAAAGCCTACGAAATTATATCTTGTTTAAAATCCTAGAAGAAGAGATTAAGTTGCAACTGGATTCAGGCTCATACTTGTCAATCATTAATGTACATACGTGGAAAAGACTAAATAGACACACTGTGTTAAAATCTCACAAAATAGCTAAAGCCGTTATTAGAACAAAAATAAATTTTGAAGGAAAAATAACGTCTGTCTTCAACAAACTTTTGCCAGGACAAACTAAGCAAAGTAAAACTTCTACGTTACAAAACAAACGTTATAATCCTGGAGATAAGATTTTTTTCAAAGGCAATAAAAATAATGTTTCTTTTTAGAAACTGGGAGAAATTAACGGTTGGATCGGTAACATGATTTATACAATCCAGGGCCCCAAATTTGTACATAACAGGCACTTAAATTAGATACGCAAACGTATGATTGAGGACCAAAATGATATGCCTCAAGAAGATGTAGAGGCCATAGAAACCGTCTACGCCAGAACCAAGTCGATTTGGAAGGAAAAGAAAAATTACAGATCCGCTCATGGTTAATCTTAAACGAAAGAGATATTGATACTCCTTCGAAGTATCAGCTTGGGAGGGTGTGTTGTGGCGGACCTACCCATTAAAATGGTAATAGGTTAACCCGACCTGCACATATATACCATGTGACTAGTATTCATGAAAGCACCAGTTTGTTTCGAGTTAGACAATCGTAAGGTGACTGTGATATCCAACACCGCTTGCTCATCAGCTATTAGAACAAGCTGTTATCTTTTACCTTTACCGTATTCTGTAATACAATTTTTTTGCACTAACCTCGTGTTCCTCTTTTTACTTGTGACAAATTTAAAACAGGCTTACAACAGAAATTAATTAAGAAAATCTATACCAGCCATCTGGAAATAGTGTTACACACTACCACACGTTTGACGAGAAGAGTCACGTTGCATTCCTCTGATTATAGTTCGATTCCAGCTCCTTTAAGCATACATGGTAACATACTACACTCCATCTGCAAAATAGCCGTTGGTAATATAACTTTAACAGCATTATTTACATTAAAAAAGGCTAGAAATGTTCGAAGCATAATTAATAAAAATCTAACACTTAAAAATATCAACAATGAAAACGACAACAATGTACTTTCCGTGTTCAAAATATAAAACATACACATGACTCTACACACATGCATAAACACTATTTACATTCAGTTACAGTTAAAATAAATTCCATCCATGATAATGTCCAAAAAATATAGCACTCGGAAGAAATTAACATTCGCCTAATTTCTATATGATTTATCTTCTTGGTTTCAAACTTTTGGTATCTTCAGGCAATTTATATTAACTGGTCATGCAAATGCATTTTCGTTAGTATAAACAGGGTTTCCAGATGCCTAACCGGAAATTTAACATTAAAGAGAAGCTGGTATAAAGTATCGAAATAATATTTCAACATTTTCATCCAGGTTTGTACAGTTCAAAGTATATTTTCTGTACTTATATCCGGATATACTTCTCCTCTTAGTACAATCTGCAGACATCACCACCGTTGAATATTTAGGAGGTTTTAAATATATTCAAATTTGCATAAGGATCGTTTTCATTTCTTTTAATTTTAATTTTCATGTGATTGGCTAGTTTGGCAGAATTTTAAGGCTTTCTAGCTTGAATTTTGATTATAATTCTACCATCGGTTATTTTTTAAAATTCCCTTCAGTACATTCTACATATGTTTCAATTTTTATCTTGAACTTCTGTTTGTAAATAAATATTTCAGTTTTACAAATTCTGTCAAGTGAACACTAGTGTTTGTCTCTGCAATTATTTTTCATTAAAAATATTTTGCTGTACCTTATTTTAAATTCTTGGCGTTTTGTGTAATCTTCTAAATTGCACGTGTATCTGTAACTTAATTTCACAGTATTTTTATTAAATATCTTGTGTAATTCTAAGTTTTTTTGTCAAGTGATTATTATTCAATTCAACAAATATTTTCACTGCTCTTGACTTTACATCTACATTAAATGGTGGGTTAAAACAAATGCTATTTTATTTCCTCAAATTACTCGAATACTTCATTTGCTTATTGCTTTGAGGTTTATATACTAATTTATAATTTTGACGATCATGATTTACAGACTCTTCGTCATCATTTTATTGTGTCTTCGAAAATTATATATTAGAGGAATATTTAGATAATCCGATGTTATATTTCTTTAGGGGTGTGTTTGATTATTTTTAAAGGATGCTTAAATCCAATGTTCACATAACTCACATTTGTGTTGGTTTTCATATATTGGGAGACTCAGCTAATTTGAAGATAAAAATATACATCGACAGTTTGGACAACTTTTTTAAAAATCTATTTCAAAATTAAAGCTCATGTAGAATCAAAAAAATGACTTTTATCTGATTGTGATGTATTAATTGAACAGGAGTAAAACGTTTTAAGCGTCATACATTGTTAATCTAGTGCGTTGAATAACGTACGATGATAGTCTGAAACATTAATTGGCTGCCGATGAAGGATATTTAGCGTCGTAGTGCTATCAATTACAGACAGAAAAATGGGTTTATCTTAAGTGTAATTTCATGCTCACATGCTTTGCATTATGCGATGGTTCTCTGTCATTATCAGCAATGAAATATCTTTTAGCACACTATTTCCGTTGTTAAGTCTCAACGCATTTAAAAATCGATTGCAGTCAACTCGTTTTCAAGCCACATTTCTTTCTTAGGGTTTAGAATAAAAACTACACCTCTGTAGGCATCACACTATTGTACCATAAAAAGACAGTCATGAAAATAAATTAAAATTTGAAAATAAACCCCTTGAAAATAACTACACATATGGTCGAAAGCGATTGTGAAAATAGACGTCATGGGCAATTTTTACATCCTCTACAACCAGTAAACAGAAAGATTTACTACTGCCAGTAAAAGTCACACACGCACGCACACACACACACACACACACACACACACACACACACACACACACACATATATATATATATATATATATATATATATATTAATGACATATTAACCTACGTAGGTGAGACAACTGGAAGTTAATTACGTTAAGCTATCATCAGTTGTATATTACGAAACATGCAATTCTGAGACGTACCATCGTGATAGGACAATAAGTTTTTATTAATACATTTAGCAATGTTTTCTTAACAGTTGAATAACTTTTTTATTCTTGTATGAATTCCAATATATATATATATATTTCGGTTTGAATCTATTCTAGAAGCAATTCAATGTCTAATCGTACTGCTGATTCTGTGACACAGCTAAACAAATTCCTCTCTAATGGATTATTATTTACGCTCTTATAACCCGATTAAGCACTATGGAGTAATGGTATAATTGAAAAAACAGTAGCTACTCGTGCATCTACGCATCTTTTATTCAGTAATAACTTTGAACAATCTCAGCTACTGGCGTGTGTTTACATTGAATATATAACACGCAAAACTTCACCTTCCTGTATCAATCGCCTATAGATCAGTGTTATAAACACCGATTGATGTCAATTTGTTCGGGTTTTCAGTCCTGGCTAAAAGCAATCAAATGTCTAACTGTAGTGATGAGCTGTGAAACAGCAAAACCAATCTGTCTGCGGATGACTATATATATATATATATATATATATATAATTGACACGTAACGGAAGCCTTTACAAATATTTTCCGATGTTTTCCAATGTTGCATCAGTCAACGAAAACCCTGTTTGATGCCTTTGGAAGCAGAAATATTTTAGAAGTAATATCTGGTATATACATATTTGGGGCTTTATAATGCTGCAAACTCTGATGACAAATCTGATTCTGGAAAGATTTTGCTGCCTTGTAAGTTTGAACGAGCTAAGATAAAATAATGCAGTCTTGTGTCCTTTTTTATTGTGTAAGACTCACAATCAAGTGCCTATGCCAAAATTACCTACGCTTACTGTATACATAATTACACTGCTACAAATTTAGAAAATTTTCCGTCAAAAAAATATAAATCAAATAATAAGAGTTCACTATGTTATTTATAAGCAATTTTCTTTTTTCTGAATGTTTTATTATTATTAATTTAACCATGTGATCTTCTTGACCTCTAGTGCACTGCAATTTAAATACATTATATTTTCGTATAAAGAATATAAAATAAACATTCAAATGGCAAAGTATTTTGACGAAAAAATAACGGGAATATATAATGTAAAAATGGGAAGATGATATTAAATATACGAAAAATAAAACACTATTTTATCATACAAAATAATTAGGTTGTCAGGTCAACGACTCTTCGAAATGAAAATCGCTCGTTAAAAAAATTACTACTTTAGACAAAAGAAATATACAAAATGAGATGGATAAATTGTGACCATTTTATTTTTTTTTATTTCACGCAAACGCTTATTGTGTTTTCGATTTTGTCGAGTGTAGTATATAGTAGGGCCTGTTGAGTACTCTCTGTGACAAAAGTACCAAATGATGCAATTCACTCAATCAAAAATTGAGAAAAGGCAAGCTCCAGTGCAAAGACTTCAGAATATTTGGGTGTCAATCCGAGGGGAGAATACAAGATTCCGATAATGGTAGATGATAGATCTAATGAATGTCAAAATGTTTGAAATGATCAGTACTGATAAAGTCATTATTCCTATATTAATCTCCCCACAGAGTCTTAAACTCAAACACGTCCACCTGCTTTGAGAAAATAGTGCTACCGTGGATCAAACAGGTGCTTCATTGACCAAGCAATGTATGTCACCAGCACTCTGCATCATGCCACACAAGTAGGTGGTCCCAATCATGTAACACAATTTTTGACGCGACATCACCTATCTGGCCAAATAACGCCGAAGAATACAACCCGCTTGTTTTTTATTATATGTTGAGTGCAGTTGAGTCAGAGTGCTACAAACTCTTTGTAACAATAAAGATGACCTGAAAGCAAAGATTATGACAGCATTCGCTAGTGTAAACAAGGAGAGAGTGCAGAAAAGGTGCAGGAGATTCTGAAATCATTTGGAAGTCGTGGTTATAGTGAATCACAATTTTAGTGAATATGTTTACTGTTTGAGCTTTCAAGATATGTTTTTGTAACATTGTTAAATATATATGCGAAAATAAGTTGGCAGTAATAGATTCATTTTTGCTTAAATTAAACGACAATTTATTCATCGAACCATGGGAAATGGACTACTTTCAAAATAACCATCCGTTGCATTATTTCGTTGTTAATTTATATATTGACATTTAAAGATTTCGTAAAGTATACTTTAATTACTTAGCGACGTCAGATTATCAGAGACAATATATTGTAAAAAATAACAAGACAAAAATGTAGGAATTTATTTTTTTAGATATACCGATTATCTGTGTTTATTATTGTTCTTCGAATCCACTCAAAAAATTTTACTACGAGAAGTAGACTTATAACACACGAACATATAAAGTAAATGTATCTGTAGAAAAATTTTATAATTTAGAGTTTACGTACGCTCATACACACGCCCCAAATAATCATTAACTGTTTTGTGTATATACGTATATAGAAATGTACATATATCAGGATTTGTCGACTTTATATTGCATTTAAATCATTAATACTAGAAGTATAGCCCGCCGTTGCTCGGTGTAATGAAAGCTTTAAAACGAATCCATGCTCTTGAAGCTCAGATTCTTTGGACGTTGGCATGAAATACTAAAAAGAAATAGTTGTCTCTAGTGAAAGTAAAACCGTAGATTGAAAGAAAAATGAATGGTTGAAAGTCAAATTATGATTTCCGGTACAGATGACAAATAAGTTTTCCATCGCAAACTGAATTCTGAAGGCTAAAGAAGTCCTCTGAGTAAATGGTATCATAGCCGGGACTACGAACTACAATTACACATACTTAGAGCAAAACCCGAAGCAAAAACCAAAATAAAATGGATAAAAATCTGATTTTCTTCAGAGACAACAGGTTATCAGTGTATCGATTTCCAGTATCGATGTTAAATAAGTTATCCAAGCATAAACTAACCTAAGTAAGTCCATGAAAACTTATCGTACCCATCGGGCGTAAAATTGGAGAAAATGAGCCACATTGATAACTGAATATCAGTTTTTGATCAGATTCGACAAAATATCGGTTGTATCGATTTCCGGTATCGAGGAAAATGAGTCGTTTGAGAAGATCTACTAATGTTTGAGAATAAAAACTATAATTTAACGCAGTTAGAACAAATTCTGCAGCAAGAACCACGATAAAAGGGCTGAAATCCTATTCATGATCAAACCTGATCGGATATCGGGGTATCGATTTCCGATATCAGGGGTGGGGCGAATTGGAAAAATAAATAATTCATGACTTGTTCGGAATCCTAAAAAATATTTGTGTGAACTTTGGTGCGATTCGGATAAAAATGGTGCATTTGTATAAAAGACATACATAATTACAGACAGATAGACAGACAGACAGACAGACAGACACACACACACACACAAACACACACACACACACACACACACACACACACACACACACACACACAAAACATCTTGTTTTTTATGTATATAGATATCGGGAGAAAATCGGAAACATTAAGCAGCCTGACCGGTAACCTAAAGATATATGTGTGAAATTTGTTGAGAATCGGATAAATTTTTGGATTTGTATAAAGGACATACAGACAGATTAATACAAGCACAAGAACTTGCTTTATATATATATACACCGGGAGAAATCGGACAAAATAAGTAGCCCATGACCTGAACTGAAGCCAAAAGAATGTTTTTAAGAAGTTTGGTGAGAACTGGATAAAAATGGTGGATTTGTATAAATGACATACGACAGATAGACACACACACAAGCACTTTGCCTTTTATATTTATAGATTTCGAGTGAAAATCGGGAAAAGTCTGTAGCTCGTAACCTGTGGAAGCCTAAATATTATCTGTGTGAAGTTTGGTGAGAATTAAATCATATTTGTGGATGTGTATAAAATACATACAGACAGACACACACACAAACATCTTGCCTTTTATATATGTAGTTATCGGGGGGGGGGGTCGGAAAATAAATACCCCTTCACCTGTCCGGAAGCCTAAAAATATCTGTGAGAATTTTGGCGAAAATCGACTAAAAATAGTGGATTTGGATATAAAGACATACATACAGACAGACAGACACAAACACACACACACACACAAATATTTTGACTTTTATATATATATATATATATATATATATATATATATATAGAGAGAGAGAGAGAGAGAGAGAGATAGATAGATAGATAGATAGATAGATAGATAGATAGATAGATAGATATAGATATCGGGTGAAAACCAGAAAAAATAAGTAGTCTATGACCTGACCGGAAGACTAAAAAAGTTTTTGAGTAAAGTTCAGTGAGAATTTGATAAAAATTGTGGATTTACATAAAGGACATACAGACAGACATACACATACACACACACACAAACACACACACAAACATGTTGCCTTTATGTTTATAGATGCCTGGGAGAAATCGGAAAAATACGTAGCCCAGAACTTGAGCGGAAGCCTAAAGAATATTTGTGTGAAATTTTGTGAGAATCGGATGAAAAAAATTGTTGATTTGTATAAAGTACAAACATACAGACCGACACACACAAAAACATCTTGCCTTTTTATATATATATATATATCCTTGTTTTAGGCAGATCTTATTAATGATGGCAGAAAATATGTAAGTCAAATCCTGTCGAAAGCTTTAGGGATGTTAAAATCTACAACACCATCTTTCTTGTCGTTTTCTAGATTATGATAAACCCTTTCTGCAATTATTTCCATTACATCAGCAGTTGGCCTGTAGAAACGAAAGCTTCCTTGCTGGTCTGTAAAAAGCTCCTGCACCAATTCAGTATTACTTAGAGCAGCTAGTATTATACAAAACTTGGTAGAAGGCTTTATACGTCGATAACTGGAAGGATAACCTGTATACTTAAAAAGTGCAACAACACATGACGATTTCTAATAGGCAGGAAAGCAAGGAGAAACGAGATATTTGTCATATAGTTAAAAAAAACAGGGGCAGTCTAGAAGTGCACGTCTGAAAAACAATTAAAGAGATATCACCTTTTGTTGGGTATCAATATAAAAGAGGATAGTAGTAAACATAGACGGGTCATGTACATATCTTTTAAAAGAGACTCAGGAATTATTGGGAATTTAGGTATGAATATATCTGATGTGCCAATAGCAGTTTTTAAGGAGAGTTTACGGATGAAGAAATATTCAGCTTTAACATCAGATGCTAATACCTCAAACTCATAGAATATATATATATATATATATATATATATATATATATATATATATATATATATATATACACAAAAATCTTTTTTTTGCTCTACTATTGTATCTTTTCTTTCATACTTTGTATTGAGCACTTTTTCTTGTGTTTGGTTCCGTTTGGGTTTTTTTCTTTACTGCGAAGTATTGAATGTTTTGTTCTTGTTCCGCAGGTATCTTTTTTTCCCCCCAATTATCCGACGTCTATTACACCGGATTGTAACGGATTTAGGTTCTGTTTGTTAATGGTTTTTTCGCAGGTTTATTTTAGTATAAATTTACGGCCTAGATACTTACAGAGTCTATGTAGTTATTATTATATATATATATATATATATATATATATATATATATATATATATATGTGTGTGTGTGTGTGTGTGTGTGTGTGTGTGTGTGTGCGCGCGCGCACGCGTGTGTGTGGAAATGGCAGGAAATTTAATCACTTTTGTCATTGAGGTGTATTAGATTTTTATGTTTTAACATCATGAAGAGTTTGCACCCAGCATGATATGATGGTTCAGTTTTTAAATATATTTACATTATTTATCTAGATAGAGGAGAATTTAAATTATAAATTATCTGCGTAAATATTATAACTATACTGGTTAAAAATTTATTTTTATGATCTATGTAAAATATATAGATGGTCCCATATTTTTCACTTTCAATATTAAAGAAAATTGCTATAAAATTATGCATTTCATATTAGTTTTCTGTCTTTATTGCCAAGTGAATAATGGTAAATGAAAATAGAATGGATCTTTTGTTAATACTGCGCAATAACATGTAAATCAAATGAATTAAAAAATATTTAATAATTCCTTATATTGCAGTTTCATCAATGAAATAACGAAGAAAATTTAGGGTGATTCGGACGGGTTCATCTTTGCTTTTATGTATTGTATAATTTTGCAAATAATAATAACAAAAGAATCAATCTATTTTCATTTAAAATTATCCACACGTAATAAAAACTGAAAATACTATCATATACATAATTTCTTTTAAAAACTGGTTTGGCCGGTTATATATATATATATATATATATATATATATATATATATATATATATATATATATATATATATAATACTGTGTGTGTATTCACACTTTGCATGTACTTCTTCTGAGTAAGACCCACTAAAGAGGAAGACATGACTAAAGTCTGTGTGTACGCCATTCCATGTAGCTGTGGAGAAAAATATAAAGGAGAAACATGTCACCCATAAAGATATGTCTACAAGAACATCACATGGCCACCATACAAGGGTAGATTGAAAAATCAGGCATAGTTATGGTGGGAGAAAGTGGACCACAATCCCCTTTGGGATGAAGTTGAAATAACACATCTTGAACGCCACTGGAAACTACGGAACCAAAAGGAATCAGCGTATTTGCTAGGCTATGAAATCTCTTAAAGACTGCAAGCATACAAATGAATAAATATGGGAACCAGCAGTTCCAATAGAACAAATCATTAACGCCAAAACATCGCAATATGAGCTCTTGAAAAAATAGTAGAATAAATCATTAGCATCAAAACTTGCAATATGAACTCTGGTAAAAAAGGAAAATGTAACATTTCTTTTATAAGTTCCAGAAATTCACTTCAAGTACATATGACCAATGGATATAAATGTTGGTTAGTTTCCACTGATTTACCAAAAAATTGTGAGATAAATTCAAGGCTACTGCAGTGATGAACAACGTAGATAGTTAGGTTAAAGAAAGATAAAAAATGACTACCAAAAGAGGCTTCGCACAAGGAATGAGAATAATATACCCTAGTGAGCGTAAGGAAATTTCGAAATTCTCAGTACCTGATGAACGCCGGAGCATATCACAGCTGAAACGTCGTAAATATGACAACAAAGATGAGGTCAATAGCCCTAATAATGTAAACAGTGTAAATACTACCTCACCTCAGAAAAAAATAAATATATATGTGTGTGTTTGTGTGGTGGTTGGGTATATGTGTGTATATGTGTTTGTGATTTCATATTTTTAACGCAATTTTGTCGGAGGATAAAGAGAAAAAATTCTACATGAATTTGTAAGAGCTTGGGCTGTTTCGTTCTCTCTCTCTCTCTCTCTCTCTCTCTCTCTCTCTCTCTCTATGTCACTACACACACACACACACACACACACACACACACACACACATACATATATATATATATATATATATATATATATATATATATATATATATATATATATATAAGCATCGGAAGATGGTAATATGATAATATAAATAAAAATTTCAGAACAATTTTGCCTGGCGGTAAACGACAATATGGCGTCACTCTTTGTCCTTTTTGCGTGGTGCCCGCCATGTTTTGACAAGACAGAAAAATCAAGACATGGTCGTGGGCTAAAAATCTTGCGTGGAGATTGAAATTCAAAAATTTTATATTACCAGAAAGAAAACATAAAATATATAAAATAAAAAAGAGAAATCTAAATGTAAAAGAAATATGTTTAAAATGTAGACAGTGAAATGAAAAAAAAGTCAAACTGAAATAAGTAATGACCAAGTCAATCAAACAATTATTAACTTCCAAAGAAATTAGAATACCACAAATTAAAAAAGAGGGAATATTATCAGATGAAAGGATTAGATAGGAAAACTTAGGAATCGTCAAAACATCAATAACAGAAAAATTAAGTTAGAATATGTTAAATGCAATATTAGCTATTACATTATGAAGAAGCATTCGGTATTATTTGAACGAGCAATCAGATCTACTTAAATTAAACTTCCCTTCACTGACTGTTTTTGGGTTGAGATCAAATTGTAGTATCTGCAATAGGGTAGAATGCATTTTATCTCTCAAATGTGTCTTCAGAATGAGCGCAATTGGGAATATAATTAAGAAGTAATATGTATCGAAGAAGATATGCCCACGGCAAACATCCACATAAGTTCTTGATCTGACTGGTTTATTTATTTATTTTTATTCTGGTGATAAAAGAGGGATAAAATGACTGAGACAAAATTTGTACAAAAGAGACGAGACCAGATCGAATGGTATAATAGTAAAAAGAAAATATATAGAACTTGAGCGATATATTTTTCATAAGAAAAGCATGATAAAGAAAAGTTATGGAAATAATTAATTTAAGAAAGGATATACAATATAAAGAAACGAACAGTTCAAATGTGATTGACAATGCGTCAATAAAAAGAAAGATTGTGGTAATGTAGGTATATGAAAAGAATTCCACCTTGCACGGGGTGAAATGATTAAAACAATAATTAAAAAAACGAACTTAATGACATGAACGATTTCATTTCCAGTAAATATCATGCAAATAATAAGGCAAGTTACTACTTTCGTTTAACCGGTGTAAATTAAAAGGAAAATATTCTATGAGGCTTTATTTTCTTTTTAAAATCAAACGTATTGTGTAATTGCCACTAGTGCGTTGTTTGATCTTTTCTTTAATAGCGTTGGTGAAAAACTTTATCTTGTGGTATTGAACTGGTATACCGTATTGCATCAACAGTAGGAATAAGCGCAAATGTGGTACCAGACGAGTCATTACTGAAAGGATTTTACTTGGAGCATCATTAACGCTGTCAATGGCTAAAACTAATCTTGATAAATAATTTCTATCCTATTATTTTCTTGGTAATTGCTCTGATGAATTCTCCAATTTTGCTCCGTTCAAGTTATTTCAATTGTACTGCAAGTTTAGCATTTACGTTAAACATCTTACTATTGAAATAGCTAAATATAACCGCCACTTCTGATCGAATAGTTTCGAAAAGTTTAAAACAACGGAAACGTAAAAATAAAGAACTTCTTCAAGAATTGCGAACGCATTTACCCGGGTTTGTATGATGCTAAATATATTTTTAGATATATTTACATCCGTACATACACCGGGATCTAACATTCTTCCGGATGATAACATATGAGAAATATAACCTAGGATCATGCAAACTCAAATAAAAGTGTTTAAAGTCATTGAAAACTCTCCACTATATCTTTCAATATCAGCTATTTTAAAATTCAAATTGTGCGTTCTGAAAATCACTGTTATACATAAAAAATAATTGGAAATTCAGTTGACATAAACGCCTGAAGATTCCTAAAGCCGATTGGGGTTATAAATTAGATAAAATAGTAGAAACCATAAAGAGACTTATGGGCATGTCAATCATTAGAGACACTATTTCAAGGGAAACAATAAAGTAGATATATTTAGGATTTGTCGAGTAAGTTTATATAATAATTCCGCAATTGTCATCAACAAAGGCCTCCAGACGAATTCGGAATATCTTGCATAAGTTCTAAACGGTAAACTCTGCCATAGTGCTTGTCTTCATTTCAATTTTCGTGTTTGTTAGTGTCTTGCACAACTTCAGCCCACAAATAATAATCATATGTTTCGTATTCTGCAGAGTTAAGTGGCTATATGCAAGGGATTATGTAGTCACAGAAATATTTTGACAGCAATGATTAGATTCTTCTGCTTGTATGGCATGGAACAATGTTTTATTGCCTGACATCAGTTATTCAAGCAGACACTATCTTGACCTTAATCAGCACTACCTCATCAAGTGACTTGATGCAGTCTTCTGTGTTGCGTCTGAAGCTTAGTGGAAGGTGAATGGAGGCATAACGTCACCGTCACAAGTCATCAAACACTATGATATTATTGAAACAATCATCCAACTATATCCGAATCATTAGCACTGTCCTCAGATTGACACCCACACATTCTTAAATATACATATTAGATCTTCTGGCGACAATGTCAAAAACTACAGCAAGTCGTTTGTAAATTTTCGGGAGAGTGAATTGAATTTTGGTGTTTTTTGTTTTTCCGCAGGGATGGTGTTCAATTCACCCTACTACAATGTGCAGTAGAAAAAAATGTATGCACGGAATTAAAAATATAAATTAGCAATAATTTACCCATATATATATATATATATATAATGTAAGGTATCAGCTTTGGACAGCACGGAAGCTTTTGACATGGCTTTGGAAAGAGGTCTTCTCTAGAAGTTTAAATGTTGCGGTGAGTCCAGACATGTTTTTGAGTAGATCCAGTCTTCCCTAAGAAATAATGAAATGAAATTAATACTGAACACTCATGCTAATACTGGTGATCCAAGCTGTCTATCCTTTGTCTTATTTTGTTTTTAATTCCCATTAATGACATCGCAAATGTCATCATCTCTCAACTTGGTATTTACGCTGATGATATAACCTATTACTACTGTCACGATAATAAAGCTGATCATTTCGATAAGGTCAAAATAGCAGCCGATGTCAAAAACAACATCGATTCCCTTGTTAACTTATGCAAACTATGACTAGTTAATTTTAACGCCTACAGAATTACACATATATCCATTACTCATCAGAGTGACCACACTCTGCCTTCCATTTGCATGCGTGATGGTAACTTCTAGGAAAGCAATTCGTTGCGTCTTTTCGGTTAACTTTCTCAACTGACATGGACTGTATTGAATCCATTACTAGCTCATCTGTAGAAGGTTGGTACACGGTATCCTCCGAGAATTTTTTTTCTCTAGAATCTTTCATATATCTATATGTCTACCATTCAACTATACTTGAATAATGCTGCGACATATTTTCTGGAGCTTGATATTTACGTGAATTACATGATAGCATCCAAAGAAGTATCGGCAACATTATAAGTCTTGCTCTGACGTTTTGGCTGTAGCCACTTTTCTTGCGCTGTAAATTTGCATATATGTTTTATAAATATATCATGAGAATTTTTTTCAGATGAGCTCTTTTCTATTGTATTTAAAATTTTATAAAATTAAGTGCAGCACTAGACTGTTGTCGAGATGTGGTCAAATTAATATATATAATTGTAAATTCAATGCAAGAGTTTCTTTCTCGCACTTCTTGCTTGCATAACTTCCATCTGGTTACATGCTTTTCAGCCCAATTTAATAATCAAAAATTTAAATGCATCTTATATATTTCACACTTATTAATAAAGATTATGTTCCGAATTATTAAACACCATGTAAGCCCTTCTATCATATTCCCTTTACTGCTTTCCTGTGGTGAAATCGGGTCCACACACACACACACACACACACACACACACACACACACACACACACACACACACACACACACACACACCACACACACACACACACACACACACACACACACACACACACGAACACACAAATATAAAAACGAATATATACAGGAGTTATTGTTTATGATATATTCATATATGGGCGCGTGTTTGTATGCGCGTTCATACATTATTTTCCCGATATGTTTGTTGCAACTAGTGGAAAAATACATTTATTATTATTATAAACTTAAGGATACTTTCTTTTTCATCCAGCACAGCATAATTTTCTCACCAGCGATACTGAATGTGTCGTAATATATATATATATATATATATATATATATATATATATATATATATATATATATATACGTGTGTTTGTAAGTGTAAATATATATATACATAATTACAGACATTCACACACACACACACACACATATATATATACATTTATATATATACATGTGTATGTATGTATGTATAAAAATGTTTAATCTCAAGTGACTAAAATAAAACCCGGTTGTGTGTTTTCCCTGCAGAAAAATTCTAAAATTTAACAACTAGAAATGAATATTTTTAAGCATTAAAATGTATTCATGCATGTTTTATCGGAAAGCAATTGCCATGCTGTTGCGCAAGTGCATTTAAAGCATCATATGCATGTCACTGAATCACTACATGCGTTCAGTTTTGATGTCAGAGTTTAGAAATTGCAGGCAGGCGTGTGGATAATGCTTTTAATAAAATTGATGACTCGTGCCTGCATTTTCTTTTGTATTTTAACCAACCTTTTTAATTTATATTCTTCGCTTCCTTTTATTTCACGTTCATTCTTTTTTTTGAAATTTTTTTGAATATATTTCTGTTGTTTTTGCTTTGTGCTTTATTCTCTGCCGCGCCAAACACAATGAATATAGTTCGTGAGATTATAAAAGCATTTTAGGTTAAAAATATCAGAAAATCGCGTAAAAAGCACTTAAAAATTTTGACATCAGTTTTCATAGTTGATGCTGCGCGTCGTTTTTAATGTCGTGATTGCTGTCTCGGACAGAAGAAAAAGAAGAAAAGAAAATACATTGTGTCATTTTCCCGCCATTTTGACTGTCCAAGTCAGACATACGCATAACAAAGCCAGGAACACACACACACACACACACACACACACACACACACACACATATATAGATGCATACATGCATTTATATATATATATATATATATATATATATATATATATATATATATATATATATATACGGAAGTGCGTACGGCTGTATGTATGCTTTATGAGTGATTCACGTCCACTGAACAAGCAAGAGCACAGAAAACTAACTTAATCGTTCACATTCTCAACTATATCCTCAACCTGTATTTGTATCTACACAAAGTAACAAATATATAAATGTTTATTTAAAAACGTGTAATTTCTATTTGTGCACAGAAAAAGAATGTGCTAAATTTCATTCATGCTAGAAGGCGCTGATAATTCTAGGCCAAACCAACTTCCAAAAGGTGAGATGATAAATAATATTTAGATTTTACTTTTAGAATATTTTCTCTTCTAAAATGTTTGCACTTCACGTATGCTGATTAAAAAAAATAACATATCTCTTATACCCCATTCGAGAACTATGGAGAAGTGGTAGACATTATAAAAACACTTGCTACTCACGCATTTACGAATCGGCTGATGTCAGTTTGGTAGGGTTTCAATTATGGCAATCAGAAGTGTAACTGGACTGATGATACACTCACTTGCTATCTCCTCAGACAATAAAGTAGGGGAAATGAACTATTTACCAATCTTGAAATGGAGGAGAACTTCCTCAAACCGATGGCCACTAGAAGTCCCAGTAAAGCAGAAAGAACATAAAGAGGAAGGAAACTCTCATCCACTCTCAATATTGTAAAGCTAAAAAGATTTGGAGATTGTTCGGGTTGGAATGTCACCATAGTCGATTTACATATATATTGTGACGGATGCCTACAAAAACTACGCTCCTATGTCACCAATACCTTTTCTTTTCATAGCGGCGGTGGACAGGTATGCTAATTACAGATTTTAACATTGTCATTCAGTATAAAAAATTGAGTAGCGCAGATTGGACGACAGCAGCCAAGCAAAACGAGGAATTATCGGTCCAGACTGATTCAGCATACTACATATATAATTTGTAATAACTAATTGAATATTAACTAATTTAGTTTAGCATAATGCTGTCATATCACTATTTCAATTTCAATTTATGTCCTAATAAATTTAATTATTCTATGCTAATTAAGTTAGGGATTTTTTCTCTTATCAGCAATATATATATATATATATATATATATATATATATATATATTTCTTATATTTATCATAAATTAATTACAATTAAATATGTAATTTAAATTTATTTAGATTAAAAATATTTTTAAGTTTTGATGGCACCTTAAATTTACTTCTAAATTTACTTCTTACTTTTATCTAAATTTTCTAGTAATAGATCTTTTTTTTTAAATTGATGTATTTTTTCGTATATAAGACATTAGTCCCCTCTTTTATTTTATTTTTAATTAATCTATTAATGTTTTAATATAAATTATTTTGATCTTCAGAATATTCAAGCCATGTTTTGGTATGAAATTGAAAAATATATATAAAAAAATTTAAAAAATCGGGAGAAGCCCATAATTTTTTTGTAAACTTTTTTATGTTTTAATATATCTCTCCTGACTCCACCACCCATTTGCGAGCGTGCCATTCTGTCTTCCAATCTGACAAACTTTTTAATTCCGCTTCCTTCCTCTCTCCACTTTTCTTTTTTTCTTCCATTCCTACCTTTCATTTTTCCGTTTGACTTTAATTTTATAGGCGTACATACATTGTCGTTACCTAAACTTTTACTGAGACAAATATTGGTATAGTTCTTAATGTTTAAGCCCACTGATGAAGAGAATTTTAATCACTGAAATGGGCATACGAATTTGTAATATTTAAATTAGTTTTATTTTATATATATATTCGATCTGTAATAAATAATTTTTATTACATCGAGTTTTCTGGATGAATCATTTTTAATATATATTTTATAAAATTAATATTTAATAGGATCTTTTGCCAACAAGCCGCTTCCTTTTTAATATATATATATATATATATATATATATATATATATATATATATATATATTAGCATATAATTTTTCTTACGGATTCATATAAATTATGTTTTAATATATGCTTCGATGGCACTGTCTTTGCTTTGTTAAGTCACATGTAAGTTGTCTAATTAAGAAAGTGATAGTGTGCCTAATATAGCTGTCTTTTGTTGCAAGAAATAGTGTCTTGTGCTGGATATTTAAATTTATTTACTCTATTCGTCATAGCTAGTTTATATTTGATGGGTTTATTTTGATTAGTAAGAAAAATTTCTGCGGTCTTTCATTCTGTAATATATCATGAATTGTACATTTTATTTTTATGGAAGTACGACAGAAATAAGGTGTTTAATACTGTTTCTTTTAACGCATACTATTTTGTGTTTTCCCTGTTTCAATTAAAACATGTTGATGTGCTAAGTGATATTTTTTTCATGCTGGTGTCGTGTATTTTGTGTAAGAATAATTTTATTTGGTTATCAATGATGTCGTTTGGATAATTATTATTGACTAATGTTTATTTTAGTTCGTTCTAATATATTCTTTGAGAAGAAAGATTTTTGTGTGCTCTCTCTCTCTCTTTCATTAACTCTCTTTTTCTCTCTCTCTCTCTCTCTCTCTCTCTCTTTATATGCATGCAATAATGTAGGTTTCAATTTGAACCAATTTTTAATATAGATATTGTGTCATAAGTTTTGTATTATATCAAATAACAAAATTCAAATGATTAAAAATGTTTGGTTTCCTGTTCACATTCTGTTGGGGATTCACCCGTTGTCACACACTCTATGTACTCTTTCATGGTATGCAAATAATGTTTTCTACACAGAACAGGTTGTTGTTAGAGGTAGTGTTTGCCTGAGCAGTTGAACTGCCGCTCGCTGGTCAGCAAGTATATAGACTATTACCCGGACTTCTTGTATATATATGACTCCTAATAGTATTCCTGAATCTACTAACTGTGTACATGTTGTATGTCTTTTATTCAATATATTTACATTTTTCCTCTCATATCTGTTTTTGCTATTATTTTTAATGTGTGGTTTCATAAACAAGAATCCACAACATATAACAAAGCCTTTCTTGCGTGCGCACACACAGACACATACATATTCACATACACTTATATATGCATATGTATCTACATATATGTACATATATGTATGTATGTATGTATGTATGTATGTATGTATGTATATATGTATGTATGTATGTATGTAGATATAACATATATACAAAAACACACGCACACACTCAAAAAGAAAAGGGATAGGAAGAGTGAAACACGTAAAAACATGTACAAAGCAAAAAAAAATTGAATTCCGATATCTGAGTCTTTTGCCAATATGTCTTGAATTCAGTTTCTCTGTTTGTATTTTATTAGTTTTCTCTCATATTATATTTATTTTATTCTGCTCTATTTCCTGGCAAATCTCTCGTAACTAAACTTGAATCTCTAGTCACCGAGGCTCCCATTACGATAACTATCAGTAACTTGCTTTCTCACAGGCGCCACATATTCTGCCGAATATTATTATTTTCTCTGCTAGTGACAAAAATCTTCATGATGGCTGCGACAAATGCATGGCTCTTATATATACGCGGCCAGATACTATTATGCAAATCAATGTTTTCATAATATAATTGGCATAAACCATGATTTCTTTACTAATTGTCTCGATATGTCAGCTATATTCCTGCTACTAATATCCTTTTATTTAATAAATATTTAGACTTATATATCTTTTATTTTAAGTTATAATATTTTAGTTTACCGCCATATCATTATCAAACCCAAAATCACGTAAAATTATCAAAGTTAAGCAATTTTGTGTGTTGTCAATAACTGATTACCGCTACGAAATATCAATTTCTGGAAGCGGAAATCTGACAGCCGATCTCCAATTATATTCTCTTATGCGCATATACATTTGGGAAATATAAGAATCCACAACCTAAAAATCTCACATTCTAAAAAACATCTTTGGTTTAAACAAACTTCAAAATATGATGATCCGCAAAAAAAAATAAATAAATAAATATATCCATATTAATAGCAGAATATTTCTTCAACCTTGTTTATCTTTAAAATGCATTATCACATTTTAATACTTTATATACGTATAATAGAATTTAGTTAATAAAATATTTTGTCATGCCGTATATATACTGATTTCCCTGTGTGAAAAAAATGTAACTTTAATAATAAACAAGGAATTATAGAATTATTGTGTGGTGTAAAATTGGGGAATAATGACCACGAATCAAAACGAAACGAAACATACTATTAATATATACACGGATATATATGTAAGAATTTCATAAACTAGTTTTATATGAAAAAGGAAAACGTAATATACAAGAAAGTTAAACTGACCAGAATCAAAATATCACAGAAGTGTTGTGCTGTAAATATTTTCAAAAACAAAAGATGTAATATATAAAATCATTGCTGAAATGAAAGAATTCAATATTTCTTTTCTTTAAAGAAATTAATCTTGAATACGACTTAAATAGACAATAGAATAATAACAATGATATTTTTTGATAATATTCAGGGTACCATAATTATATGAATAGTCAAATCGATGATACCTGAAAACTGTATTTTATTAAATATATGTTCCGATTTAGATTTAAAAGAACAACTAAGATTTGAGCGGAAGTATGCATTTGTGGAAGCCCAATTTTATTCCATATTCTGCAAAACCGAAAATGTTTCTCTTTGCCAAAAGCGTTTAATATAGACCTCAACTCAATAAACACTCTGCCAGCCGCAGAAGATATTTCAATAAAACGATTTGGTCAATCATAAAAAATATGTAAAATAGAATGGAAAACAATATTCATGCAAAGACTTTTGGGAAGAAAGAAATACTACTTCTGAAAAAGATGTTTATATCTGAATGTATATATCAATATATACATATGTTAGTGAATGGAATATACACCTCTATAAATGTTGTATGAGTTGGAGTACCAGTAAATGCTAAAAAAAGAATCACTCTTTCTTTATCTATCATTAAGAGTAAAAAACAAGTTTATATATTTAATATTATGTCTATGAGATAAAACTCTTTCAAAGATAATGCACAGGACTTATATAGGTACAGGTATATTAGAACTATCAAGCTGTAAATCAGGATTGTGCTGTAGTTTTTGACGCTGACAGATATGTACGCACTGCGAATTTATTTTGGTGAATGTAAATGCATTTTCTTTAGGCCATCTATTGGCTTTATATAGACTCTGTTTGCACTAGATTGTATGAATATTTTTCTATGTATAGCAAATGAAGGAATCATCGACTTACAATGAAGAATCTTATCCTGGATTATGATATTTTTCGATATCATTTATTTTGATATTAAAAAGTGTAAGTAATAAGATGTTTTGTTGTGGTATATCCATTTACTTATCATATAAATGTAAATAAGAATTACAAACACGGATATGGAAAACAAGCTATGATAGAAATCTCTTAATAATGATTGGACGGCTTTCTTTGAAACCCATTTTGTTTGGATCTTGTAAGATATCGTCTTTCTATGTGGTATCATAGGCTTTTTCTACATGAAGCAATACTGCTCACATGAGCTTTCTTTTACTAAGGAAACGTTTCTAATAGAATAATCCAAGCGAGTCAGCTGGTCTTTTGCACTTTGAGATAGGGGCGCAAGAAAAGGATGTGTCTTTTCACCGGATCTATTCAACTTGCACAGCGAGACTATTCGGAAGACCCTAGATGTTATACCATAAATCGTCAGCGGAGGTCACAATTTGTACAATATAAGTTACGGAGATGATACGGTGCTAATAGAAGACACGAAGAAAATACAAGATCTCCTAAAGAAAGTAGCTGAGGAGAAGGACATGAAAGGTCGATAAATAAACTGCAAGAAAACCGCATACATGGTCATCAGCAAAAAGAGCAATCCAAAATGACACATGCATGGGAAGACTAAAATAAAGCAGCGACAGAAGTGTAACTATCTGGGAAGTGTTCTAACAGAAGACGGAAAGTGCGACACAGCGATTCGAAGGCGTATTGGCATGGCAAAGGACGCATTCCAGGAGATCAGTAATAAGTAATAAGTAATAAAAGATAGGAAAATTTCACTAGAAATAAAGACAAAGTACTGGATTGCTATGTAATGTCACTTCTACAATATGGCAGTGAATGCTGGATAATATAAGCAAAGATGAAGGAAAACCTCGATGGACTTGAAATATGAATCTACAGAAGGATGCTGTGGATATCATGGATCGAGCATGTGAGCAATGATGAGGTTTTTGAAAGGATGGGAACGAAAACGAGACTAATAGTGAGCATCAGCTGAAGTTTCTTGGGACATGCAACGAGGAAAGTGGGCTTGGAGAAAATGATACTAACAGGCCACATAGAGGGAAAAAGAGACAGGGGAAATCAGCGGATTACATATTTTTGCGATTTTGATGTCAAGAAGGAAGATTTTTTTAAAGATCTCCACTACGTTTAGTTTGGATCACTAAAAAATCTCAAAATATTGTGATATTGACTCTGTTCAGCCTCCTCATTGACCAGCCGGAAATACTGCCATGGTTGCATACGAGTTTTAACATCAAATTTCAGAGTTGTTATTGTTAATTTCTGGAAGTTTTCGAATGTATTTTTATAATTTATGTGTCTACATTTGGTGTTTGAGCACGTAACTTTTTACGATTCGCAGACATGTTTTTCCATAATTTCTGAAATATTTCATAAAATCACTGATTACTTAACTCTTTTTTCAAAATATCAGCATTATACTCATATAAGACTTTTTATTCTCTTTGTATAACACACAAAGAGTCAAACTATAAGACAACGAAAGAAATATGCCAAATAATTTACAATATATCAATCGAATCAAATAAGGCTTTCAAATCATGTTATTAATCGTCACTATTATATAATTAGAACAAATCAAGTTAATGAGATAAAACCTCAAAGTTTGAACCTTATGCAGGCGAAATCTCAAAAGAATTAAGAAGAAATTAAGATTAATTAATGCAAGACACATATAATCTTTCTTTCAAAATGCTTCTCATTTATATTTTACTTTCAATGACATTGAATATTGACTCCTGTTTATTGATTTGTATCCAAATATTTTGTATCTACATTTTGATTTTATTATTTCACTACTAACTTTGTGTATATTCATTTCATGTTTGAAAACATAATGTGTTCAATAATTTTATTAGTAACTATGCATGAGTACTATCAATACTTAACTGAAAAAGCTTTCAACTGCTTTTTTTCATTTTTTTGTCAGACCTGCTATTCATGAGAGAGCAGATGACTTTTAAAACCAGCGTTACTCTTATAAGTGATAGCAAAAATGTCACACCTGAAATGGAGATTACATAGTTTAACAAGCACAGAATCAATGTGAATTTTCATGTATTTCTTTTAGTTCAGAAGCTGAATTGTACACTTCACGGCAGACTGAACAAGAAGGAGCGAGGATTGATTTCTAGCTTCCATCAATGAAAGGAGCCTGATAAGACCTAATTAGCTCTGCATACATAGATACATACAGACGTACATAATGACCGGAGACATATTTCTGAGCACAATCGTCCGAGTATATTTGGTCAGCTACATTTTTTTATTCCGTACCCATATAATCAAGGCCTAGTATATATAGAAGCTTTATTAATCAAATATCATATGACGTTTTTAAGGAGAGAGAGAGAGAGAGAGAGAGAGAGAGAGAGAGAGAGAGAGAGAGAAGAAAGTCATGATCTGTCGGAAACAATAAGTTGAAGAATGAAAGTGCACAGACAACATCGGTCACGATGACATACAAATTCTTGCTAGCACAATCATAGACATGACGTAATCGGTCTGTCTAGACAATTTCACACTAATGATATGGTCAACACGAGATATGGTTTACAGGCCCATTCTAACACTAGAAAGGTTTTATCACCCTCACAATCCAATGTATAGAAATTGCTCATTCATGCACAGACGCACACATAAACACAGAGAAACACATAGGCATTCTGTCTATCTCACATACACACGTACAATGAATTTGAACACTCTTGGCTAATCGTGTGATTACATTGTATATAACACGTTAAAATCTGCCTTCCTCCACCAATCACCCATTGTTTAGAGGTAGGAACACCGACTGATTTCAATCCTTTCTTGAAGTTATCGGATGTCTTATCTTCCAAACGACTGTGATACAGCGAAAAAGAACTGTTGGTGATATTTAGGGACATTTTCTTTAGATACAATAATTTCTAATGGCAAGATTGTTGTTTTTTTTTCAGTAGTTTCATTAATAAAATTTATTTTGCCAAACAGGGATTTTATCGTAATGTGCATTATATCGGTAGAAATACAGTGTTGGTTAGTTTAAAAAAAGAAGATGTCAATTAAATTTCCAAATAATTTGCATTCAAACTATATATATAAAGTTTTTCTTGGCTTGATATCTGAGATGTCAGTATTCGTTAAGTAGAGAAGGTTATTTTAATTACACACACACACACCAAAAATAGACAGACACAAACAGAGGAGCACATACACACAAATATATATATATATATATATATATATATATATATATATATATTCTCATCCGCAGACACATCTCATCAATACAGTTTGACTCCGATTGCTTCTTTACCCAGGATTGAAACCCGACCGAAATGGCGTCAGTAGGCGACTCTGCTCCTGGTCTATGGGCGTTCGGTGAAAGTAGGCAGAGATTTAAGGGCATATCTTTATATGCGCCCAATAGCTAGCGCGTTCTAATTCATTTCACTGAATGAGCGATGCGTACACGCCAGAGTAGCTACTGTTTATCAAAGTCTACTATTTTTCCAGAGTGCTCAATGAGGGTGTGAGACCGTAAATATTTTCATCCGCAGACAGATCTATTTCGCCGTATCACAGCTCATCAGTACGGTTATATAAATATATATATATATTTCCAAATGGTAAAGTACGAAGAGTATAACTTCAAAATATTACTTTAAAACATCGACCAATAAAAAAACAAAACAATAAATACTTATTATTCATCTTTTACTTTAGAACATGAGAATAACTACAGCAAAATTTTATATTTTGTTTGATATTGAAAAACAATGTCTGATGAGAAATTATTTTCAATAACAAAACACTTTTTAAGATTTTGTAGTAGATACTTACATGTTTTAATGTAAAATTTGAATATTAAAGAAATATATATATATATATATATATATATATATTTTTTGAAATAATGTTCTTATTGAAATCGTGTGTTGAAAAAAGCATTTCTTTTAAAAATTCTGCAGTAAAATTGCCTATTATTTGTAAAATATATAATAATGAACATTTTAACACACTTTTTCTAAATGATGTCTACTATTCAAAACATTTCTACATCTGCGAGATTGGTTTCTGCCAGACGCTACGTGTTCTTTGTTTTTGCAACTTCTGTGTCGCAAAGCAATTGTCAGAAAATATCACATTTGCAGTAAAGGATCTTATGTATTGCGTTGCCTATTTAATTCGGCTTTGCTTATGTCTCTTCAGGGATTCTTAGGAAAAGTATAAATTGTTGATTTGTGTATCATTATATGTCTTTTCCTCTTTCATTTCGATAAGGAGAAGCCATGCCAAGCTAACGTCAGCGAAACTCTTAAAGTTTGTTTGATCACCTCGAATTTTTTTCGGATAGGATGATGCATCCTCTCCGTATACATACATACATACATATATATATATATATATATATATATATATATATATATATATATATATATATGACAATAAACCTTCTTACCTAAAATGCCTGTCTAGCAGTAAACTACTAAAATGACACCTGTTTGGGCCTTAGTACGGTGCAAACATGCTGAATGTTATGCAAATATATAGAGAGAGTAAAGAAAGAGAGAGAAAGATAAAGAATGCGATTGATGAATTGTCATCTAATTTATGCAAAAATAAAAATATCACTCACATCTCATTTTAACAAATATATTTTCCAAAATTACACAAGATTATATTGAAATACTAAGAAGTAAATTTATCTAAAACAATCTTTATTGCCTTAAACCACGGCCAGAAGACAAATTCGGAATCTCTTGCTCCTCTTCTGTTTAAAAAGCATCAGCAGTGTATAGATAAAGTTAAAAAAGCTTTAGAAATGTATTCCCCATGATCCCAACGAAACCCCAAAATTTAGGCGTTTTAAAGTCAGTAGATGCTTTTCAGTGATCTTTTTCTTGAACAAATAGTCACTTGTAATGGAAATTGTATTCTTTATGATAACCGTAAACAATAATATCAATGGCTTGATCACGATGATCCTCCAATCTTTTTCCATAGTGAAAGTTTCATCAAAACTTTCGTGACTGTCTAGTGGTCTGAATTTGTTGTAATCCGCTACAGATTTCTGGAAGCTAATCAGAGCATTAATGGAGAGGTTACAGCAATAAACTTACTGAAATACATGCACGCTAACAAAAAATGAGGCATGCATTAATGAATAGACGTAGTTCATTTCTACTCTATATATGGAAAAGGAGGAAAACCAAAATGCCAATTACAGGTTGGGGATGCTAAAATGCCAATTACATGTTGGGGATGCTAAATTCAAATACAAAAATCTAATTACTTAAGAAGTGTTGTAACGGGAGACGGAAAATTTGACACAGAGATCTCAAGTGAAGGCGAAAGCGAAGGACGCATTCCAGAAGCTGAGCAGAGTATTATTAGACAGGGACAATTCACTAGAATCAAAGAAGAAAGTACTGGATTATTGTGTGATGTCTGTTCTTCAATATAGCAGCTAATGCTAAAAACTAACTTCAAAGATGAAGAAAAACCGTAAAGCAACTGAGGTAGAGTACTGTGCTACAGATATTATTGATCAAGCATGTGAGCAATATTTAGGTTTTAGAAACGATGGAAAGGGAAAGGCAATAAATATTGTGTATCCTTAAGAGACAACTGAAGTTCCAGGGATATGTGTTGAGGAAGAAGGGCTTAGAGAATCTGATATTCACAGGTCAGATAGATGGAAAGAGCGTTTGGGGAAGCAGTGGATATAAGATTTGATGGGCCTAAGCAGGTGGATGGCAGAGTGGTTTTGAGGAGGTAAAAGGAGAAAGCATGTTTAGAGCTACTCGGGTTATGTAGAGTGGAAATCCATAATCGCTTACGTCCTGAAAAGAACATGGCACATACAAGAAGAAGAAGAAGAAGAAGAAGAAAAGAAGAAAAAATGTTAAACATATGAATCGGTTTCGTCTTCTGCGGCCTCGTTTCCAAAAGACCCTGGAAACACAAGTATGATTTGTTTAAGTTTTTTTCTTCCTGTTTGTGTGTGTCTATGTGTGTGTGTGCGTGTTGGTGAGCATGCGGCTATGCCGACATCTGCGCAGATGTGCAAAAGTTTTGGGTTTTCTGAGCTCTTGTCCATTTCTTCGATTTTTTAAATTTCAAACTCGCTCCTTAGCCTTTTACATTTTTTACGTTTTACGTTTTTCTTTCGAAAATTCGCATTGTTTATATATATATATATATATATATATATATATATATATATATATATATATACTGGAGAAAAATGTTAAATATTAAAAAACAACACCACGATATTTTAATATTTGACATGGTCAATCTTAATAATTATTTTATCTTAGACACCAGTATATATTCATACTGATATATATATATATATATATATATATATATATATATATAAAACACATCGCTCAATAAGTCCCGGGTCTGACATATAATTAAAAATCATAGTTTTGTTTATAAAGTACCAATATTCATAGGACACGTGATAAAAATTGGACATATTTGTTAAGAGTTACAGTTATTTCAATGTAGCTACCGTTAAAAATCTGTATTTCATGCTTTGACAAAGCATGGATTTCAGATGGGAAAATATTGTTCAGGCAAACAATGGCTTAAAAATATTATTCAGATTCTGGCCCGACAAAAACAACGGTTAATATAGTAGGTGGTATGCTGACTTTAAAGGTGGGGATACATACACAAATGATGAGCTATCAAGTCGCCCCAAATAGGCTGTTGTCCTGGAAAATAACAAAACTTTAAAAAAACTCGCTTTCGAGATCAGAAATCGAAGTTGCATTAGATAGCAGAAAAGTTGAACATACCAGAAAGCTCTGTATTCACCATTTTGCATAAATATTTGTCAATGAGAATGCTGTGTTTAAAGTGGGATCCGCATTTGCTCACAGTCGATCAAAAACAAAAAACGCGTCAACCATTCAGAGCATTGTTTGCAACAGTTTCAACTCAGTAAAATTGATGACAATAGGACAAATCATAGATCTAGCAATTGACACTCAGCTGAGTGGTTAATAGCAAAGGAAAGACGTCCAAACAAACAAGGATACAAGCATCAGCAGGAAATCTTTTGGCCTTGATGTATTGCGATGCGTGAAGTATTTTATTCATCGATTACGTTGAGAATCAAGTGTCACAAGTCGTTTCCACTGAGGCCAAAACTGCATGAATTGCAATTTGAATTGTTCGCACATACACTCTATTCTCCAGATTAGGCCCCTAGTTCCTACAGGCTGTTTTCAGACATGAAAAGAATGCTCCAAGGAAAGAGAATTGGCTTAAGTAACGAACAGATAACCGAAACAGATGTGTATTTTGAGGACAAAGTAAAATCATTCTTCTAGAGAAGAGTTGGAATCAGTGTATCACCCTAGAAGGAGATTATATTGATGAAGAAACCAGATTTTGCGTAAAAGTTGTTTTATTAGTTAGTTTTGCTATTTCTGATGTGATGTGTTTATATATATATATATATATATATATATATATATATATATATATATATATATATATATATATTATAAATTATGTTTGAGAACATGTACATAATAGTAACAATCTCTTAAATCAGAGACACGAAACAACAGTAAACTGCGAGCACATTAGGGACCTAACCCTACAATCATACTAAGAAATACTAAGAGTCTGATTAGATTTTCTTAATATAAAAGATTAAACATGCTATAGAAAAAATCGATCCAATAAATCCTTAAAGGAAGGTCTAATACCCACAAAAACATCTGAATAGATAAAGCGTAAAATTAAAGAAATAAAAAAGCTCACAAACTATCACTAAAGCCTATACCAACAACCTTACTTGACGCAATAATATTACTTAAATGCAAAAACATTGCGTACTGAAAAAATCAAAATAAATCAAATGGCTCCCAAACTCGAAAAAGCATCAGAATCGATATATTCAAAATTAAGATTAAATATACTACTTCAGAATAATTATATCATACAGAAAAATAAACTGTAAGCACACGTAAGATGAAACCCTACAATCACACTAAAAATGCTGGAAATTTGAATAGATATTATTATTATGAAAGATAAAAAATGCTATAAGAAAAATCGATCTAATAAATCCTTAAAGTAAGATCTAATACCCGCAAAAATATCTAAATAAATAAAAAATATATAAAAATAGGATTCCAAACGATAATTTATAGAAAAAAATATAAAAATTAAAAGAAAAAACCGATTCTCTAAACTTAAAATTAAGATTAAACATACAACTTTATATAAAAAACTGATAAAATGTTAATTTGTATTTACTTCCTAAAAAATACAAATTTAGATTTCTTGAAATAACTTCGCCTAAATACAATAATACTCCAAACTTGAATGTAAAATAAAAACAAATATAATTAAAAAAAACTATAAAATAAAAAAATATTCCACACCGATAAAATCAAAATTGGAAAGGAAAAACACCCCACCCCTATCACGTCTATCTAAGAAACCCCAAAGTGAAAATCTAGCCACAGAATCAAAGTAAATACATGAATTAGGTCCGCTAGCAACAGACATTAATCAATTAAACGATAGCCAACCATAAAACTGACCACTACACACGACGCCCTCTTAGAAATTATAACCAAAAGATATACCCGACCGATAAAATGTACATTCCAACAGATAATACCATTAATCAACAATTTCACACACACACACCAGGTTCTTCAAAAGTCTAACGGTCAAAACGAAAGACACATTCACTTAGTTATCAATAGCCCCAACCAACCCCCACGACAACAACAAACCAAATATAATAAGAGATTGATTCCAAACTCTTACTCGTTATTTCTTCCGATGAAGTGTTTGAGTCCAAACACTGAAACAACCATATGATTGTAGAGAAGAGGATATATATATAGAAGAAATTATGTACATGTTCTAAAAGATAATTGATAATAAATATTCACAGCTCTATACATCACACATCGAGCACTGTTTTAAATTAATGTTTTGGACGGGACATTTTTTTCTTTTCTCCCCTCATTCTATACTCACTCGGATATATATATATATATATATATATATATATATATGTGTGTGTGTGTGTGTGTGTGTGTGTGTGTGTGTGTGTGTGTGTGTGTGTGTGTGATTCTAATGATATTAAACTAAAAAGATAAAAACATATATATATATATATATATATATATATATATATTTAAATATAAACATACTAACAGTATATCCCAACGTTGCTTGGGTGTAATGAAACCTTTCAAACTAATCCATGGTCCTGGAGCTCAGATTCTGTAGACGTTGGCACGAAACACTAAAAAACAATAGTTGTTTCCATTTAAAGCGAAACCGTAGATTGAATGAAAAATCAATGGATGTAAGTCAAATTTTGATTTCCTGGTATCGATATCAAATAAGTTTTTTTTTCGTCGTAAACTGAATTTTAATGGCTAAATAAGTCCTCTGAGTAACTGGTATCATGGCTGAGACTAAGAACTACAATTATACCTACTTAGAGCCAAACCCGAAGCTAAAACTGAAGTAAAAGGGCAGAAAAAATACAGACATACAGGCAGATAAACAGACACACACACAAATATCTTCTGAATATCGTTTCTTATGTCTTTGTCTATGAGTGTATCAAATTTGATTAAAATCGGACCACTCCTTCTATAACCCGACTTTTTCGATCATCGATTTGCAGACGATATTAATGCAACTGTGTACACTTTCAAGAAAATCTGTTCAGCCATTTCGGAGTCTATAGGTAACGGACACACACACACACACACACACACACACACACACATATATATATATATATATATATATATATATATATCGGTTCTTTAATACAAAAACATATCCCCTAAATCCAAAGTTTAGATTAAATATGTAAACAGACTTTGCTTAAATAAAAATGAATAAAACATATCCACGACAACTATTATCGGCTCTTCTAAGGAATCCATAAAGATATAGTCTAGCCAAAAGATAATTAAAACTAACAACTGTCTAGAATCAAAGTTTCTCATTAATCAACCACTTAAGAAACACCCTCCTAAAAAATTTCAACGGTCTCATTGCTAACCCCCACCAACACCTCTAACAAAACACTCTCTCCAAAAATTCCAACGGTCAAAGACCTATCCCGCTATCAGTTACCCCTACCATCACCTCGAAGAAAACTAAATAAATATAAGGAAAAAGGATTTCCAATTTTTACACACTTCCTGATGAGGTATTACATTTTTAATTCCGAAACAAGCGTACCTTCGAAGAGGTTATATATAGAATCATTATGTACATGTTCTAAAATATAATTTATAATAAATATTCACAGCTCTATATATTATATATAGCGTACTGTTTTTAAATTAATGTCTTGAAAGTTCTAAGAATTCTTCGTTCTGTATTCACTAGGATATATATATATGTCTACTATTTCGTTTTCTTATATTGTTTGGCAGTATTATACGTATTAATTGTAGGGGGTGATATAAATATATTTAACTTTTTATTTATTATAGTGTAAATGTATGTGCATATGCATGTATTTAAAACTATGTGCCCACGCTCGGTCGTACAGTGATGCACGTACATATATCGATACACATCCGTACACGCATATACAGATATATAAACGAGTACACAAACATGTGTACACTTATGACTATGATTTGTCCTTAATGAACTGCTGCTTAAATGTAAAGTTATTTCTACTTTCTTTAGAGAATTAATTATGGTTGGATGGGTTATAGATTGTTTTCTTCGTTGCTTGAATATATATATATATATATATATATATATATATATATATATATATATATATATATAAGCTTTCGATATACATGTTCAAAAAGAAGAGAAATATTCAAGGATGTACCCAGACGATTGCAATCACTAGTGAAACGTAACATATTGCATGTTAATTTTCTGATGAATCAAAATTGTTGTAATCATTGAATAAGCTTTTTGGGAGTTAAGCGAAGACAAAATGCCAGTATAAATTCCATTAGTACATCGTTAAATGTCTGAGCTTAACAATGCAAAGAAAAATACTATGCAATAAAAATAACAACATAAATATGAATTCAGTGTGTTAAAATGGGAGTTTTATCAACTTCTTTATCTTCTATCTCTCTTTCTTTCTTTCTATCTTTCTTTTCTCGTTGAATCCAAACACCGTGATTGAGATGTCTTTTCTGTATTTCCTAATGATCAAAATAGAATCGTATATTTTGAGCTGCGTTCATTGCATAATGTGTACGTGCTAACAAACTAAGGTACTCAGAAAGAAGCAGAAATTATAATAATAAGAAGAAAAAGATGAAAAAGAAAAAGAAATAGGAGTATAAGAAGAATACATAGATTATATTCATTTGTATATGTAAATTGAAAGAGCTGTCTTATTCATATATAGAATTTTTGTACATAAAGAAACACTTCGCAATTTTATGCACAATCTCACACAGTCACGTGAACATATGCACCCACAGAAACACAGACATACATACACACAGACACACAGAGAAAGAGACAGTCAGATACACATACGCATCTATTATATATTTTGTGTTGGAGGAACAATCTCTCTTTTATGCAGGTACACAATACACATATAATAGCACCATCAGCATGCAAAAAAAGGTTAAAACAATATAAACATTATCAATAAATTGAAAATCGTACATTTAATATTAATTATGAATATATATGACTGTATGAATTATATTAAAACCTTATTGACAATAGCTTTTCTGCTCTTTATAATGAAACCTGCTCATATACACACACACACACATACATATATACACGTACGTGCGGACGCATCGTTCTTATGCGCAAATATGTAATTGTTAGATAATGTATTTTATTAAATTTAATATTTTCTTATATCATCGTTATTTAATGTTTCATTTTTATTAGATGGTGCGTAGTTTAATTGTTTTTGCCTTGATATTCAGGTGTTTATAATGGGGTTTATCTTCGTTCTTTTGTAGGTGTGTATTTGTGTTAATATATAAATGCAAACACACGCGTATAGAAAGTAAAAATATTAATACTTAATAAATAAAGGAATAAATATTAAGATTTATTTCTTTATTTCTTTATTAATTATTAATATTTTTACTTTCTTTACATTATATTATTTAATTTATATACTAAATGTTTATATTATATTATTTTTTTAGTTTCTTTATTTTTAACTAGGGATTTAGCAGCAAAATATGTGTTTATTTATATGCATTGTATTTGTTTTCTTGTTTCATTGTTTATTTTAGTTTTTAATATTGATTATTTCATTTTATTTGCTGAGCTTAATTCATAATTTTAGCTCTTAATGCTTTATGCAGTTTGTATATTTATAATTTCTTATTTGAGTTATTTTCTGTTTGGCTTTATATTTCTTTTGATTATTTTGATCGTTTGTTTGTTTGTTTTTTTCATATTTCGATGTATATTTTGTAGACCTAATATCTTTTTTATAAGATTTGTTTGTTTTTTCTGCATTGCCTATGTTGTTTTGTTAACGTTATTACTTACGACACCATTGTATATTATGATATTGGTTTAAAAATTGATGTTAAATGAGCAATTTTTTGGCTTCTGCTGTTACATTAAATAGTGATATTTTCCTGGATTTCATAATGATTTGTTTTTGTTATTGTTATCGGATTTGTTGAGTAAATTTTGTTGATCTTAGTTATTATTTTCTCGTTGTTATCATATAACATGTAAAATATTTTTATTGAACATTTGTTGATAATATTTTCTCGTTTTATATTGGGGGGATAATTTCTCAATTTTTGATATTATTGTAATGTTGATATACTGATTACTGTGTTTGAGAATGAAAATATTAACAGGAGATTGACAATATTCATTTTTACATTTTCATCCAATCTAACATGATCTTCTTCATTTTAAACTCTAATATAGAATACCTTAGTAAGAAGTACGAAGGAAGAGATTAGCAATACGAAATACAATTTCATGTGACGCTTTTCGGTTTAGGACTTCTTTTTTACCTTCTATGTGCCATGTATCTTCAGGGTGTAGGTGATCATGGTTTTCCACGTCTCCCTATCAATGTTAGCTCTTAGCACACTTTCTCCTGTTACCCGGCACAAACCCCGCTCAGCCGTCCACCTTCTGAATCCCTTTAAATATGTTCTCCGCCACGTTCCCTTGTCTATTTTCCCGTTAACTGATTTGTGATTATCAGATTCTCGAAGGCTTTCCCACCTCGTCACATATTCCAAGAAGTTCAGCTGTCTTTTCCTGATGCTCAGTATTAATTTCTTTTTTTGTTTCTATATTTTCTAAAACCTCATCATTGCTCACATGTTCAAACCATGTTATCCACATCATTTCGTATAACCACATTTCCGTTGCTTAAGCTTTTCCTTCATCTTTGATGATATTGTTCAGCATTTACTGCCATATTAAAGGGCAGACATCACATAGCAATCCAGAAAACTATTCTTTGTTTCTAGCAAATATTTACTGTCACAGAATACTCTCCTCAGCTTCTAGAATGCGTTCTTGGCCGTTCCGATTTGCATTTATGATTGCAATATTTTTTTTAATGTTTTAGCGAAATAAATCAACCGAAGACATTCACATTTTTTCTTTTTCTTGGTGTTTCAATCATTTTCACGTTGTTCATTTCTTTATCTGTTATATTTAAAATTAACCATATTGCTATATCGCAGGACTTGAATAAATGTCATTTAAATTTCTTTAATACAAATTACAATGATATATTCGAATATGCACTTGATGAACTTATAATAAAACTACTTTCCTGACAGACAGAACAGTACTAAGTAAATTTGTCAGAGTGTCATCCCTCTAACGTTATGTTGTTGATTATAACTCCAACTTTTGTATATATTTATTTTTCTAGATATTTCACGAATAGCTGTACACACGATACGTACGGTGATGGACTGACATGAAAATAGTTTGGCCAAGCTACATTACTTACGCTTTCTAGCTTCAAAGCCATCTCTCAGTATGAGGAACTTAGAGAAACCGCGCAGCGCAAAGTTTACGCCCGAGGTCGAGTTTTCATTGCAATAATTCAGCATGACTCCTTGTTTCCCAACTAGCATCGTCGAAAACAAAAGAAAGAAAGGATGTTCATTTCCTTTATTCTTGGATTAATTCCTATTGTTGTACCAGAATTGTCAAAGAAATTAATCTCGCCCTAAGCGTGTCTGTCTTTTATACTATTCTCCTTGATATCGAGCATAGAATGATTTAAATCTTTTAATATTCAGATTGAGAAATCAATAAATTATTTTCCTAGAATTGATTCTGTACTTTATTAAGTTAATCATTTACATTCAATATATTTCGAATATTCAGTTGACAATGGTTTGAAATTTTCTCGTTTCATTTTCATGTAGCAAACATATTTGATCGAATAGAATAGAAAATAGATGTTACTTTGTTGCTCGAGAAACTTCATTTTCTTTTCATTTTTATAACAACAATCAGGGTTGATAGCAGATCGCGATAACAAGAAAGAGTAGATGAAAACATATAATCTGCTGTTAATGATACCTTACCAATACTGAAATCTCTCAAACTTGTAGTCAACTCTTGCTGATTATCTATGTTTTAAAGGGGTTATAGATATTGGGAAATGTTGTATTTTATTATTTTAAAATAAAACAAAATTTACTTTAAGAAAGCAATTTCCATAATTTGCGATTACTATAAATTTGATTTTTTTCAATAGTAAATTTATTTTTTCACAGCATTAAACATTGAAAATTGACCTATGCTATTGTAATAAAAAAAGTACAGACTTTTTAGTGCGTACACATCCTCAACGTATGTGATACAATGTCGAAGTTTAAATTAGTTTTACCTGAAGTTCGATAGGAAAATACAATATTATGTAAGAAATTACTTTTTAGATAACATTTGATTTTAGAGGATAAAAGTGCACGTAAGTTATAAAGCTGTATTACAACAGTCCCAAACACGGTTTTGATTTTAGAAACGAAAAAAATAAATTCAGTATCATTAAGGATCTATTAAACAATTTCATGTAATTGCAACGATAGTTTTTCTTTTAAAAAAAAACCTGTATTTTTGCTGAGTAAATATGAAAACTATCGTAACGCAAATGAACCAGAGAAGAAATTATATAAAAATACATCAAAGTTTAGTGTCAGTGATAATCTCAAACACGAAATAGTCGAGCTTACTGTCTTAGGACAGAGAACGATTCAGTCAAGGCCCGGTCTACGGACTGGATCTCATCTGAAAAGTCTAGTCAATCTTAGTGTCTAATTCCACATATGAGGAGACTGAGAAAATCATGATCCTTGGCTCGAGTGTACGCGTTCGGTTTCTAAACATAATACCCGATCTTTTGTCTTATACCTCAGTGAGGAAACATTGGTAATTACTCTGAGATTATAGTGGTACAAGTGTGAAAATATATGACATAAATGTCACACTGTAAATCTAAAGCAAGGGAAATTTATGAAATAAAAGTTGCAGTAAAATAAGGAACATTGTGTTGTGAAAATTAATAATACGGTTTTAAAAAGGCGAATAAACATTGGTAGTGATATCACACTTCTCAACGAAACCACTTGGAAAGAACATCGAAAAACATACGAAATTTGTCGGGTGATATTGATAATTTGCTATTAAAATAGCTTGAAACGTTTGATTTCTTAATACGTGTTTAAATGCTAAGACTTATGTTTTAAAAATACTAAAAACCTATTCGATACTGACTGGAAGGAATTTTTTGAGTTATGGGATTTACCTATCAAAATGTTTGGCAAAAATATAAGTATTCTCGTGACCACTTTAACAAAAACGATGTGAAAATTTAAAGGAAAATTGAAATATATATTTTCCGGGTGTTTTGTCGGATGAGATGCGTAGGTGGACTATGTTAAACAAAATTTCCCGTAAAAAGAATCGACGTCAGTATCTTTGCAGCCACTGATGAAGTCGACGTCGAATTAGACAGAAATGAAAAAAATAGATGTAATTGAAAAAGAAAATGATTACTCAAAATGGGAGGCAGCAGTAACGTATATAAAAAAATAATAAAATTCGTGTTTATGCTGATTTTTCGATTGGGTTAAGCATTTTTTTACAATCAAATGAAAACCCCTTACCATGTCCAGAATAATTCGTGAAATTGTTTTTGAAGCTGCATTTTACTGAGACATATTAAATATGATTAGAAGAATCCTCAGAATTAATAACAAAAACTACGCACACGTTATTTTATTTGTTCAACAGACTTCCTTTTGTGATAAATCTAGTTCCAGCCATATTTAAACAATATTTAAACAGATTATGATTTCGCTGTTGATTATATGTTTGATATGTTTGATGAAATGTGTATCTAAGGAACAACATATCGAACATGCAAAAAGAAATTTGAAAAAAATACGAAAGTACGAGTTAAAACTAAGTAAAGAAATAAAGAAATGCCCACTTTTTCTTTGTGTAATATTTTTAGGACAAATTATTGGCAAAGATCCTCGTCAGTTTTCTCTGGCGACGGCAAATGCAATTAAAAATACATCATCTCCAACAAATGAAACTAGGCTTCAAGCATTCCTAGGTGTAGAAAATTGTTATTATTATTATTTTTTTTTTAATCATATCACCCCTAGCAAGGCGGTAGAGCCACTGATGTGCAGGGGGCTACATAAGAGTAAAAGAACTCGACAGAATAGAATGAAGAGAAGGACAAACCATTTAGAAAGGAGCAAGAGAAGGGTGGGAATGCAGGTGTGGTCACAGTTACAGATGTGGAGAGAAAGGAAAGGATATACAGGGTGGTGAAGAAAGAACTAGGATCAAGTGGTTACATTTCTAACATGCAGAATTAGGGCCCTATTGAACAATTTGCTTAAACAGTTATAAAGTCGAACTGGATAAATAACTATCAAAAGGGATTTTAAGAATTCAAGAAAGCACTAACGTCAGTTTAACTTGCGAAAGCGGGTATTCTAAATAAAGATGTTTACGGTAATATAAAAGTCATCGCATATGCTTCGCATTCGCTACAACCAGCAGAATAAAAATATCAACCAGAGAGGCAAACGGGTTAACAATAATATAACAATAATATGAGTGTTACTATTGCGTTAAAACTTATATTAATTAAAATAAGATTAAATAAAATATTAATTTAAAATTAGAAACTTCTATTCAAATATCTTCACCCTACCAAAGATGGTGCGTTCGGCATTAATTGAAGAATATTAATTAGTAGTAATTGCTATATATTTCAATAGAAAGTGAAAATATTGTATTTCTGCTTAGATGACATTTCGCTAAACTTTCTAGATTTTATATTCATCTCGAGGCAACCAAAATTGTATGACTCTAATACATGAAATTTCAAACCTCGAATATTGCACTTTGAAAGTTGAACATACATATCTAATTAATGAAATTTCAAATCGCGAATATTACACTTTGAAAGTTTAACATACATCATTACAATCATGATTCTGTTATGTTTTTTTCTGCTATTTTTCCTATAGATTTAAAGGTACTTTGTAATATTAAAAGAAGTATCTTCAATATTATTGGTGCTGAATTGTTATCTTGGCTTTAGTCAGTTTGTTACAGACGTAATGTGCTTTCCATTTGCGCTATATTTGGTAGGTGTTTTGACGTTGTATTTTTAAGAACATCGACTTTACGAATTTAGGTGCAGTATTAAATTGGTAGCAAGGTTTCATCATTTTAAATTAGAATTGGCTAAACGTAATCTTAAATTCTACGATAATATTTTTCCTTTTCACTTCTCGAATATGAAATGTTTATTTTAAAACTAGAATTAATATTTGTTGTAGAGTAATCTTCGTTCCCAATTTGTTTTAGCCTGTTTAGGACAGGAAAACACAGAAACAGATGGTAGATTCAAAGAATAACAGGACAATATATATAATAATAAACATTAGTAATCAGCAGATAGAAATGTAAGTTCGAACGGTATAGTTAAGCTACACTACATCTGCCTCACGACTGCCTCTAGACTGTCACTCATTTGAGTCACTGCTGCGTCTCGACTGTATCCTGGAAGTCATGCAGGTAGTAATATATTGGCGGAGAAAAAGTTAATTGCTATAGATAGGCTACTATAACAATATTCAAAAATTTAATAGAAATACCAATCTTTAATTTGTATCTTATTAATTCCTTTTTTTTATCGTACTAGTTTTCACTTTTTCTCAGGTTCTTTCAAACTCACTAACGCTTTGCATGTTAATGACATTATTTCCTTACTTGGGTCGAAATGATTAAAATATTATATATTTTTTAAATCGTTATAAAATAGTAAGCAATTTGAATCTACATATAATTTCTAGTATAATAAATAGTGACTTATTAAAAATGTGATATATTGATTTAATTAATTCTTGTGTCTAATCCTCATTAGAAATTTTAAAAAAAATGACAAAAAACACTCGTTCAAATAATCATGAAACGTTTAAAATTAAGCATAAAAAATAAATAAAAACAAAATCATGACTTACTTTTAACAATATTTATAATCGTTGTTTCCATCCCATGCTATTATGCCAGTAGGTAAAGAATTATTTTATCTTTCTGGCCAGTAGTGGTGAGTGAAATAGGCGGGGCTGAATATTAAACTAACTAGCCACACTCTCTTCTAATTAATTGTTTTACACTAATGTAGCCCCCTGCGCACCAGTGGCATTACCGCCTTGCACAGGGTGATACGATTAAAAAAAAATTAAAGCCGAAATATATATCTGGATTGAAAGTATTTTTCTGAGTAAATATTGTATTAGATTTATTTACAGATAACCATAAATGTTCCACAAAACAATTTATACTATTTAACCTATTGCTGCATGCATAATTTTCACAAAGTATTAGCGTTTAATTGAATTTATAGTTGCTCCCCGTATCTTCGTTCTCAATCTTGAAAGTCCCAGATAACTTTGAAAATAGTTGATTAAAATATTTTCCTTTGCAAACAGAGAATTCCACTAGAATAAAAAAGATGATGTTGATCACTATGTTTAACTAAATTTAATAAATAAAATAGAATACCATATAGACAGATATTTCTGCGTTCATTATTAATTCCAACGAACTACATGCTTATCATATGTTATTTAAGTATATGACTGAACGCAACAAAGTAAAATGCTGCTAGCAGAAGCAAATTAAATGAATAAGCAAATCCGAAATATCAATGTGAAGTATGCACATAATAAAATGCTTATGCCCCCCACAAAACTGAAAACTGGTTGCTAGTGAGAAAAAAGAAAAAAAAAATATTTTACAATCTTTATATGAACTAATGATGCTGATTTCATATGAATGAAAAATTGTGTGTGATCAACGGGTTTGGCGTTTGTGGCTCTGATAATTTTTACCCATGTTTGCTTGGTAAACAAAATAAAAAGAAAATTATCGGAAATATAAGAGTCCAGTATTAATTAGAAATACATCGTTCTGAAACAACATCGAATGTATACATAATCACGCTTTGGTTTTGGAGAATGTCATCTGATAAAATAAATAATGCAAATATGCGTAGTACGTTGGAGATAAAGATCAGCAATTTAACCAAATGACTTACGAGCATAAATAAATATATATATATATATATATATATATATATATATATATATATATATGGGGGGGGCGTGTGTGTGTATATGTGTGTGAGGGTGATTCAAATGTAGGTATTTATTAATGAAAAACAAAACGAGCGCAAAAAACGTATTGAATTGATCCTACAAACATATCAATATATTTACCCATCCCTCTTTATTATTGTTGTTGTTTTGTTATTTATTATTATTGTTAATAATAATAATAATAAAAATAATAAAAATAATAATAATAATAATAATAATAATAATAATAATAATAACTATGTAATGCTGGGGATGATAGGGAAGATAGAAAAACATGAAATGGAGTCATAACAACACGCCACTACCTGCCTTAGGTCTCCCCGCAGACTTGGTTGGTAGTGAGACCAATGCAGAAATCGAAATATGATGAAAAATGACATAATAATAATAATAATAACAGTACTACTACTACTAATAATAATAATGTCTCCTTTCATTTCTGTTGCATAAACGTTTTCTTCTTGATCCGAAACAAAAACCTATGATTAGAAATTTCTTCATTAAATTTTAAAAGATCATCTTAAAAAACTAGTATAAAAAAGATCATACACATTTTTCATAGACAAAGCTCTTCGTAATATATCAGTTCTACTTGTGAGTAGAATTTTTCCATTTTATTAAATCATGGAAACCTCCAGGAATCTATTAAATGAGTCTATCGGACACTTTTCTAATCAATCTGAGAGATCAAACAACAACTGGAAATAATGTCTACATCAGTGAGATTTTTATTTTAAGATTCTTCTGAAAATATACTTTTGTTTTGTAGACTTTGATTAGGATGACTGAAAGTGTAGGTTTAATGTTACTATATGTGTGCATTTTAAATTCTCATAAAAATGTTTCAAGTTCTATCTCTGTAACCATATTTGTATAGTTTTCATAACAGTGTCTTTATTATTGTTGTTATTATTAATAATGGTGTTGTTATTGATATACTTGATCGAACAGTACGGAAAAATGGAAGAAGTTATCAAAAACACGATGCTCAATATTCTTATCCTGCCAGTTTGACACTAACATGTACAAGGAAAAACAGAATGATGTCATACGATGGAAGATGTTGATAATGCTGCATGCTTGACAAAGGTAGTTATATGTTCATATCTGGCAACCTTTTGGTTTAAAGGTTCTTCAGTCGAATGTGTTCCGAAATATATGTTTTTCACAAATCGCTTTGGCCGTTTTACATATATTATTATTGACCCTTTGCAAAATACCTCAAGGTAAATAGTTACAGAACGGTGAAGATTTAAAAGGGTATAATGTCGGTTGCATAACGATTGACCGTCAACTAGATAGGATTAAAATTATGGTGGTTAGAAAAGCATCTCCATTTCACATTGCAATAATACTCAGTAAGATGCAGTCTGAGTGGAACTTCCTCTTAACCAAGGGAACATGAAGTGGATAACATTACGGCAGTTGAACACTTTTCAACTCGATTAGAGCTAGAAAATGAGTATTAGAGAAATCTAACTAATGTGTGGGAGTAATACTCCATTTTATTTCTGATTTGGATCTTTTAGAGTTAGATCATGATAAAATATAGCAAATACACTACCGGCCATAATTATTAGGCCACACCAGTGTTTTAAAAATATTATGTATTTAATACTATTTTTAGTATTTATTGCCAAGCGAATAATGGTAAATGAAAATAGAATTGTTCTTTTGTTAATATTGCACAATAACATGTGCATCAAATGAATTTATAAATATTTAATGATTACCTATACTGTAGTTTCATCAATGAAAAACGAAAAAAATAGGGTGAGTCGAACCACTTTATCTTTGCTTACTTGCAAAATTTTGCAAAGTAATAATAACAAAAGAACCATTCTATTTTCATTTAGAATGATCCACTTGGCAACAAATACTAAAAATAATATGAAATACACCATTTCTTTTAAGAAACTGAGGTGGCCTAATAATTATGGCCGGCAGTGTACATTGATGAAGGATACAGAAAACCGATTATTTCACAGCGTCTTTAGAGACTGGTAATATACACGATTTTACTTGTGGCCTGGTGTGAGATTGTATCACAATTGACCAGTCACATGAGGACGCATGGGGATATTAGAAAAGTTTATTATGACTGTTACTTTAGATTGGTTTAGGAGGTACTGAATGTCAGAAACACTCCCTCATTGCAAGCAAAATCAGACGGAAGTAAAATACCACGTTCTGGTCGTATGCATCTTCGTCAGTTCTCCCATAAACAGTGGTAACACCTGCATATATATTTACTCACGATTTTATAATAATCATCGATCGTTAATATAAAGCAAAAAGGCTAAGATAGAATATAAACTTGTGATATTATTAAACTTGCATTGATATTATGGATGCCAGAGGACTGGAAATTAACTATGAGTTTCAAAAAGATTCCGAGTAATATGACGTGAATATCATTAGATTCTAAATAGAATGCCATAACATTTTCAAATGGTTTACAGATATTAAAGACGGTTGCTCATTTGATGAATTTATTGTTAATATATTATTTCAAATGTTAATAGATGTATATAAGCTCACATATCGGCTGGCTAGAAAGACTTCCCTGTTGAACAGTTGTAAATGTTACCTCTTGTATCTTGTTCAGATTTCCTGCCTTTTTCTTTCTTTCTTTCTTTCTTTCTTTCTTTCTTTCTTTTTAGAGGGGCACGATGATTTAACGGTCTTAACATTTTGGTAATCGCATAACATTCTGTGTGATTTTTTGTTGTAATGGTAACGGGCTAGCTGTTTCCTGACTGCTGCTACCAACTGTTCATTAGGAACAAAAAATGAAAATATTTTAGATTAACAAATTTGTCCATTTCTATGAAATACTCGTTAAACTGTTCTTTCTTCATTGCTTATTTTTGATAATACAAAAAATGCGGAACAAGGCCAAAATGGTGTGGTGAATGGCTGGTCTTCATCTGTCTTACATTAACTTAGCAAGCATCGCTTACTGACCCAAGCAGGCAATACAATATCACTTGCACCACAAAACATCACATTCTTACATAGCATTAAACACCATAATGTCTCAATACACTCTGTGAAAATCTTACTAAAACCATCTGTGCAATTTGTCTGGGTGGGTGGCAATAGCATTTATAATTTAATAATCCCAATGATTATTATACAATGACAATGAATAAAAATATGTACTAAAACTTAACGAAATTGATGTTAGTCATAAACCCGTCCACAATCCCTAATCGTGCCAGAAACATTAGTTTGCTGGGCTATATTCTAGCGAGACTCACAGATAATAATCAGTTATACACACAAGCACGCATTCAGACCACGCCACACAACAAAAAACAACAACAAATACGAAAATAAACTCACTCAAAACGAAAAATACCCCTAATCTACCACGCAAAACCTTTCTTTCTTCCCATATTTTTTATTTATTGATCCTATTTTTATTAGCAATAAAAACAGCACAGTCTATTTATTATGATGTATTGGCAGATGTTAAATATTTCTATCTTGGTTTTTCTTTTTTTCATTGTTGACAAATCCCAGTATTATAAGTATTTCACATCATAATTTTCAAAATGATTCTGTAGAGGATCATATTTTGTTCATGATAACAGTTTTTTTTTATTATTATTCAGTTTTATTTGTTAGTTACTGCGAATTGAAAAATGGCGTTGTACTGCAGTCAACATCGATTCGCGTCATTTTCATGGAAGGATATATGGATGCTAGAACCTGTCAAAGATTTTGAAGATACTGTTTTTAACTAGAGCCAGAAAAACTCTTTCCGCAGTTATCGTAAGTACGTCAGCAGTTGACCTAAAAAACAAAAAACAAAAGCATTAATGTTTGTCTATAGAAAATTCCTGCGATGAAAAATGATGAACCAATTCAGCATTGATTAGGGCCTCTGTGAGATTGCCAGAGGTGGAAAGCTAATAGGCCGATAATTGGAAGTGTCTGACACTTTACCTGACTTTTAAAAAATGGAACAACAGTTCATCATTTGCAGCATGCAAAAATACAGGATGCAACGAGGAATTTATCGTGTTAGATAACTTGCTGTATACCTACTGAGCTTTTAACTGAAGAATCAAGATGATTCCTAAATCAATTCATATAAGAAAACAAGTAAATTCTCAACTACATTTCTTTTATTATTTTTGTTATTTTATTTAGTTTAATTGTTTTTTGTATATGTATTTCGTTCTGGGTCTCAACCAGAGACCGAAGGTCAGAAATGACATGATGCTATTATGCACAGAGCATTGTTTAAGGGAATACCCTCAAATCACACACATTGAAAAACCGTTCGTATGGAGTGGGCTGTATTTTGAGTAATTTTCTTTTTAGCATTACTTTAAGGCTTTGTCTTTACAGAAATCATTTCAATGAGCCGATCTAAACCTTTTCTTCTCTATCCGAGTGCTCCAGCTTCAACGGGAATTACTGATGTTCTTATGTGTCTACATTTTTTTTTATTTCAAGAGCCTTGTAATTTTATAGATATTTCAAGTATTTTTGCTTTCAAAATATAGTGCTTCTAACTTTAATATAAATATATTTCGTAGTCCTTTTTATACAATATATACCACCTGAGTTTTTACTATGGAAATATATTTTTATGTTTTCATAGTGTTTTCTTTGGGGATACACTGTCAGCCCATACTTGTTTCTCTATGTATCTGTAGACAAAAATAAAATAAACTTATTAATTCCCTAAACGTACAATCTCCCGATCACTGGCCAGGCTGCCGGTAGTAGTTCATAGTAATACCAAGACACTTAAACTGCAGAATTATGTGGATCCTATTGACTTGGACTGTAACGAGGGTATGGCTAAAAATACTGACATGCTTCAGCAGGAATCCCTCTTCCAAATTACTCTTCAATCGAATAGAGCTATGGTGGTCATGTGAGATAGATGATTGCTGTACTTAAAGAAGAAAAGTGACATCGAAATATTTCTTTTGTATTAAAAAATTAGATGTTATTTCGAACGATTAATGCCACAGACATTATTTTTATCTTATGATTTTAATTAACTGATATTTAATGCATAATCCGAGTGGCATATTTTAGGAAAAGGACAGCCCTTAAGAGAATAAAGCATCGACATTAAATTATGACATGTGATAAATTGATTCATGGTTTTCTAAAGTGTTCAAGGTATATTATTATAGATGAGTGATATTCAGAAACAAAAAAAATATTAATGATTAAACATATGTTTTTTGTGTGTAAAAACGTTATAATTCTGCCGATGAGTGATTATTCCCAGTACTTTTTTTCGTTTTACTATATTTTGTGAAACAACATAAAACTACGAGAAAATATATATTATGTAGACAATTATGTCTGAGTCTATATATTTTTTCTAAATTTTAACACAAATCACTGAATTAATATATTATTTTATAAAATTATTTCCGATATTTTTTAAAAAGTGCTATTATCAAAATATTCATAGAAGCAGTATATCGGTTTTAAAGTAATTTGAACTCTCCAGGATATTACGACAATTTTCAATTAAATTTTGAGTGATAAACAAGAATGAAAAAATTTTATGGTTACTCTCAAGGTATTTTTCCTTTTTCGAAATGATTTTAAACTCGTAAATCAGAATACTTACAAGATGAAGCTAACAATGGATAATTCCAGTGCAAAATGTTTGATGACTAGATTGCATGTGTGGGAATCACACATCAGAGTACAATAATTATTTGCTTCAGCGCACATGAAGCAGAGAATAATGGACCTATATAGAACAAAATAATTCATATTAAGAGGTCTTATCTTTGTAAATATATTATTCAAACATTTTTAACATTTGCTGTAAGAACTTAGATTTTATTGAGTTTACAATGATTCCCAATAAAGACTTAATTTTGAATCTTAGCAACAAAGTCTCGTTTTCGCTAATAGCTATTTCCTGACCTGATATAATGAATACTCTTTTGAGAAATGAAGCTGTCTTTTAATAATAGAACATTAATATTTTGTGCATACGTTACATTTTAACTGTCAAGTAAAAAGAAATGGTAATTTGCATTATAACTGAAACTCATTTCGTTTCATTAATACTGTTACATAAGACAAGAAAACAGTATAATACCATTTTATAATGGTCTAAGAAAGCGATGAACCTGAAGAACACATGTAATATTATGTTATGTGTTTTGTAGAATTGAACATGATATTGATGAATAAAGAACCTTATCTTAAAGTACGCATGTTTTCAACGTTTCTTGAGCACTGGAAATTGCTATCACAAAAGATAAATATGCCATTTTTACGCTAGAGTGTGCTGATATCACATATTATTTTTATGCTATTTTCCTGTATCAGATTTACGAGAGGATATTTGTGATGCCTTGTGCTAGCGTGGATATCTGTTCGGAACGAGAGAGTTGAGTTCGAAATCCACTTTAATTCATTACATTCACATACAATCAAATACATTTTTCCTCCCAGCGTTAGGTTAAATATCAGAAGAGATTGAGTTCTGTAGCTTTATTGGTTTCAATTATTTTATCTACCGGGGAAAACTAATGGCAAACTACTGCAGGAAAATTTTCTGTCCTGTCATTCAAGTATCATCTATCCTCGAGGATATTTATTAAAAATGCAATATACAAAATACCATACGTGATACACACCCAAGCGTGTCTCACGTATAGTACTTAACTGAGTGATGTGTGAAAATTATTTTCATAAATTCAGATTTTAAAAGAATTCAGTAACCTTTATTTTTTGATCTTCATAAAAGATATACTGATAGAATCTAGTATACAATGACATACAGATAATCCTTAATCATGTCTTTCTCTGTTAATGGTCTTACTAGCGGGAGGTACCTGCGAAGTATAGAACCGTTTCTGAAGATAGTCCTGATGTTATATGGACTACAGATCCTTTGTATCTTGTGCCGACAACCCAATCACAATGCAGACAGACCGAAGCTGTTTTCTGAGAATTGTTGCCCTTATGCACACTTCCTTTCTTGTATGTTGGAGTTGTTGTCATATACACTGGGTAATTGTTTTGTTGTGGGGTTATACTGACCATTTCCTGTTCGTATCACTCTGGAACACTGCTTATGATTTTTGCTCGATGCTGAAGGCAGCGAACGACCCCTTTTTTTACATTGTATGGTTGGTGGGAGTTGAAGTTAAATTATTGTCCGGCGAATCCTTAACCCCCACCTATGTTTCGAGTTATTAACACATCCACGAATGCTAGTTTGTTATCACACTCTTTTACCATAGTAAATAGTATGGATGGTTTTATTGAGTTAACATGGTCAAGTAGCGTCTGGACCTACTCTTGGTGTGACCAGAGTATGAAGGTGTCATCAACGTATCTCAGATACAGGGTTGGCGTTAGAACTGTGGATTCTAATGCCATTTCTTCAAATATTTCCCTATATATGTTAGCCAGTGAAGGTGATAATGATGAGACCGTTGCTAAGCATTTATCCTGCTGATATATGTCTGATCCCAGTCCGAAGTGTGTTGTGTGCAGAAAGTCAGCATCTCCATCAGGATGACTAGTGATGAGTGCCAGGCCACTCTGTCCTTGACTACCGATAGTGCCTTCACCTTGGTGAACAGACATACCGCAACCAGGCTCACCATCTGGTTGCATTGGGTGGGGGCATTTTTGATAAGTTCCAAGAAGTGGGCGAAGTTTCGAACATATGATGGTGACTTTCCTATCAGTGGGTCAATTATATATACAAGGGACCGATTCCGAAAGTGGTACACAGAGCCTAGGAATACCGTCTTTATGAATCTTAGGTAGACTATATATGTGAGATAGCTTGTGACAACAGCCTATATGTCCTAGGCTGGAAGTGATGCTTGTTCTTGATTAGGATCTGCGGCAGCTGTCGTTCTGTTTTCAACGTAGGTTCTTTCTTTACCTTGATATAACACTTGTAATGAGGTGGTTCCAGTTTCTTGGTATATTCAGTTCTGTCCATCAATGCAGTTTCATTACCTTCATCAGCTTGTAGTATGATGATGTACTAATAAAACTCTAGGATGCTGATTGCCAGCCCCACCTCTTTCGTGATGTTTGGTTTAGGGGGCTTGGCTTTCTCCAGTGTCTGTCGCACTTTCCAACTTAGCTCATCCGCCTGAGCTTGTGGATGTTCAAGGCTAATTCTTCAATGCAGGCAATGATGTCTATGCCTGGTATACACCTGTTGATTTTTTCGAAGTTGAGACCTATGTTCCAATCAAGGCTTCTCGCAAGGAATGGAGTTCATATACGCCAGTGATTGTAATAAAGCGTTGGTTTGAAATACCTAGCAACTGAAGAAATCCGGAGCGTACAACTGCCAAAACGTCGTGAAATGGCAGGAAAGACGAGGACAATAGTCCGAATAATGTAAATACTAAATATAATTATGTTTTTTTTTATTTTAAACGATTTATTTTGTGAGCCAGACTTCTTCCTATCGGTGTCTTTCTGCAATTTACAGTAGTTATCTTAATTCATCTGAAGGCATAGACACTTAGCAAACTGGGTCGCAAAATAACTCGTTTACAAATGAAAAATATTGAATAGTTCTACAATATAATTGTGTTCAACAATTTTAATAGAATTGTGTACTGGTCTAACCTGATTATGACTAAAACCAAACTTATAATAATATATAATTATATTTATATAAGTTTAGCTAAGCTTATATAAATATAATTATATATAATTATTAGTTAGGTCTGGTTCATAATTAAATTAGACCAGTACAAATTTGTATGAAAAAGTATTCAATACAATTATATTGTAGAAATATTCAATATTTTTAATTTGTAAACGAGTTAGTTATCGACTCAGTTTTTTAAAGACTACGAAAGAATTTGTCAAAAATTTTTGGCATTCATAATTTATATATACTTTGATATATTTTTTGTTGCTATGTAAGGATAAACTATCTAATATCTGACTATTTTACAGTAGTTTACTATAAAGTAATCATTGGGTAAAAATATTGGAATATTGGATTCTTTATTTTTACATATCACGTCTAAGCGTGTTTCCGTGATTGTTCGTGCGGCAGGTTGTTTCATTTCCAAAATTTCGTACGATATTTTAAAATGTGAGATTATTTTATTGTTTTCTGCGTATATTTCTGAGAGAATGTATTCCGTTTACACTATTTACTGTGTTCACACATTTGTCCCCATCGTTCTTGTCATACAGACTGTAACACGCTAATAGCTTGGTAAAGAAATTTAAGAATGGGAATCTGACTAATAAAAAAGAAACAAAAAAAATAATGAAAATCTTAAAATGAGGTTGCTATACTGAGTAAACAAGCTGAAATGATTTATCAAAATCAATTAACAGAAAACTGAGAAATCTTTAATTTCAATACCTGGCAATTAGAGTGTCTCATTTGTATGGAAGAAAAACGCATTTTGGTTCGAATTTCCAACGTTTATCATCTAAAGAAGGCTAGAGCATTCAATGTCCGAAACATCGTGAATATAACAATAAATATGAAGCCAACTGTCCTAACAATATTAATATTGTATATTTATATAAATATATTTTTTATATTGGGCGATTTGTTTTTGGCCAATTTATCTGATATTGCACATCTGTGTTATAGGTGGATATTTTTCAGTTATCATGTTGCAAGTTTCACCTATTTATTTCCTCGATATGTTCTATTTGTTTTTTATTCACTAACGCAGAAATAACAGACTGTAAATCAATATTCCTTAGTTATATGTTAATCATATTCATTATATATTTTAGTCAAATTTTATTTATTTCTCATTAGAATATAGTTTCAGCATTAAGCTGTGATAATGATGCATTGTTTTTTTGGATTTAAGAAAAATATGTGTAGATTTGTCTTTGTATGCATGCCTGTACTTTTAAACTTTTTCATTTAAATAATCAATAAATATTATGCATATACAACAGTATTCTCTCTTTCTCGTTCTTTCTTTCTCGCTTTCTCTCTCTCTCTCTCTCTCTCTCTCTCTCTCTCTCTCTGACTTGCATCCTGTATGATCCATAAGATTTTTCCTCATCACACTCACATGTTTATGGAAAAGCTGTCATCAAATATTTTCATGCAGACATATCTGTTAAACAATCTTTTCACTACATTGATGCCCTGTTTGTTTTGCAATGGCGCATTTCAAAGTCATATGAATATGTTTATTGAATTCATAAACAATACTGCGACGATCGAATTAAGAACTGGGTAAATATAAACATCAAACAACACAGGAAAATTTCGTCCAAGTGAACTTGATGCGATTTTAATTGGATTAGATAAGTGAATGGGAAAATGAAAAACAATGAGTATAAGGGCAATGTCCAGTAAAGTTGCTGAAAATCTTTGCCAAAAAAGATAGGAGAAAAGTATGATTAATGAAATTGGTGCGCCGTTTTGTCTAAGATAAGTCGATTTATCCTAAGCGGAAATTGACATGAAAGGGATAAATAATTACATGCACAAATGCATCACCAAAGATTTTTTCATAACATTATATCTCTATATGTAGTTAATCATATATATATATAATCCCGGCCAGAAGCAAGTGGATGTCTCTAGCCAATGTTTATATTGGCTTCAACCACGGGCTCCAGACAATTTCGTAATCTTCTGCATATTTCCTGGATCGACTCCTTGCTTAAGTCGGTGTATTTTGCCATAATCTTAGCATAATTCATCATCTGTGTGACAGGGAGTTTTGTTGGTCTCTCACTCAAATTCGCCTCTCACTAAATCGAGGTGGTTTCAGTCTGAGGAGTTAAGTGGTTAAATGTAAGAGATTATATGGTTGCAATTATTTATGACAACCAAGGCTTTGTTTGCCTGCTTGTTTGGCCTGGAAGGATTGTATATTTGTTTGCAGCCAGCTGACACGAATATATTATGAAATTGACAAAATACAAAAAACAAAAAAAACAAAGCAAAGAGGATAGGCGAAAGTATAAAATGTTCGACAATTACACATCGCATCCTCTTTATATATATTACTTCAGAGGCTTATTTCAGAAAATTTTATATCCCGATTTCTCTCTACCTGTCTCTTTCATATATGTATATATATATATATATATATATATATATATATATTTTAAAAAAGGATTAATTCAAAGATGTTGAATGGCCATTTCGATATGACGATCCCCACGGGGAGCGACACATCACCTCAGCAACAGAAAAAAACCTTTCAGAAACTGGAGAAAAATTAGTCTACTTTTCCTTTTTAAATAGATTGCAAAGAAATTAAAAAATAAATAATAATAAAATAAAAAAAATAAAATAAAAATAAAAATAAAGGGAAAGAAAAAGAAAAGGAAAAAGAAAAAGAAAAGGATAGAATAAAATCAAATAAATAAGAAAAGAAATGCTCTGTAATTGCTCTGTAATTGTAAATGCTCTATATTTGCTCTGTAATATTTTATTACATGGAGCTCTCTTCCTGTATCATTTTTTAATATTAAAATAAATTTTTAATATTAATTAGGATCGGTTTTTTGGAATTTACCTTCCTGCTTTTTTCCTTTGGATTGAAGTATCTGAATTAAAATATATATATATATATATATATATATATATATATATATATATATATTACGGAAATTAACGAAGCTTGGTTATAAACAACCGACAATTTGAAATGAATTGTTTTTGTAGATATTCTGTTTTTAATTAAACACTTAAATTAAATTTTAATTAAACTTAATTACGAATATCGATAAAAAATATTGTTCAAACAATTCATTTCAAATTGTCGGTTGTTTATAACCAAGTTTTGTTAATTTCCGTAACATGTTTACATTTGTTGACATTTTGATACATTTCAGAGCAGATATTGTTGTTACGATAAGGTGAAAAATGTGTTATATAGGCTTGATTACGACCTCGTTTCGACTGGAGACCATTCGTGTTTGGCTTGGGAGGATTCGTGTTCGAGCGGTCTAAGACGTTACCAGCTCAAATGGTAGCTTCCCCTATGTAGAGAGGGGTGGCAGGTCCGAATGTCACACATTTTCGTAATAAACATTTTCGTGAATAATCAGGCCAGTATATGTAAATATATAATACTGTTTAATTAAAAAACAGAATATCTACTTAAATACGAGTATCGATTAAAAATAATGTTCAAAAAATTAATTTCATATACATACACACACACACACACACACACATATATATATATATATATATATATATATAATATATATATATATATATATATATATATATATGTATATATATATATATATATATATACAAAAATAAATAGAGATCATTAGTATCTTGGTTTTAGTTATCGTCCCTAACGAGGATTTTTGGTATTCTCTAGAAATAATTTCATGGAAATTGTTATGACTGTTTTCGCATTTGGTCCCAGGATTTACAATCCGTACTCGTTTGGACACTAGGTCTTATTTAATTTTTAAATCGATGAATTTAACAATACAAATAAATTCAAATAATTTCCACTCGCATATCTGTTACAGAGAGAATTTTAGTGCGACGTCTGTCTCCTTGCCACACACAATCTTCAAAATTTTACACCAGCGTCTATTGTCAACTTTTCCATCTTTGAATCATGTTTTAATATGAAGCATTCAGAATCAAGCTGGTCGAAAAATTTAAATATCTCGATAGACTTTCAACAGATGTCGGAAATATGATATCGAAATATGGAAGGTGTCTAAAATTTTGGGAAAAATTACAAACTTGAATAGCCATTATTACTTTATTATACAAAAGCACGTTGTTTCTTCAAAAGAGAAACCACAAGAACGCATGAAAAATTACTTAGAAAAACTAACGACAACTCCTTATCTATCATTCTTAATGAAAACTGCATAAAACAGAGATTGCAGGACACACACACATATCTATGTATGTATGTATGTATGTATGTATGTATCTATCCATCTATCTATCCATCTATATATATATATATATATATATATATATATATATATATATATTCCCTGTGAGGAGCAGTTAACTATCCTCTCAAATATTCTGCCGTTATTTTTGACAGCAGACAAATATGTATGGAACAGAATGACATTAATTTTCTTGTTACAATAGAAAACCTTTGGGGATTAAAATAATTGTATGCATTTTGCGTTGCTATGATTCCATCCTATGTTGGTTGATTGTTTGTTTTGTTTTTATGGCATATCAACCTCGGCGGGTCATTTATTGCCAACTAAATTTTATTTATTTATTGCTGGTAATACCTTTTTCTTTCAACAATTTATTGTTGTTTTTTTATATATAAGTTTTGTGTCTAATAATATTTTTTTTCTTTTCGCCTATCAAAATTCATTGGGATTTGTTGTTTAACCCAAAATTAGAGGTAAGGGACGGATTAATACCTTTCCCAAGGGTACCAGTGCTTAAGTGAATGCAGGGTATTCAACTGGAATTCGAACTCGGCTCACCGATTTCTCTTTCCGAGCCGATATCCACTACACCGCAACGTACATCCATCAGTATACGCTTACAGCACTTGATATTCCCAAGCGGTCACCATCTAAGTACTGACCAGGCTCAACGTTGCTTAACTTCGGTGATCGAGAGAGAACCGATGTATTCAACGTGATATGGCCGTAAGCTGATCCTATGTATTTGCGGATAACCCTGTTATCTTTCTTTTAACTTGTTGCAAGTATGTTCTAATTGCTAATAACAGTGACCTCTTGCAACAATCATTGGACATGATATTGACTCTGCTTGGATTGTTATACATAATAAATGCCATTGGATGTGTATATGCTTTTTTTGTCTGGAACATTTCAGTTTTAAAATTGGGAAGAATCAGCAGCTTACTGGAAAATTTAATAGTCATGGGGATAATTACCGATTTTTTGGCAACATGTTATGTATGATAGTCTTAGCTATATCTTTCCGCTCTAATTAACATGTTGAGTACATTTTAAAATTTTTAGGTTAATCTTTGTTAGGAATTCGCTTTATTTGTTGCACTTACGAATAGCATGGGAGATGTCAATTATCAGGTGACACTCACATGCGTGTGTGTTAATGTGTAGAAAACATGCTGGCCAATATTTAGAAGACGTGTTAAAATGATAATTCCATCTTTATGTGCGAAACTTACAATTGATAATATTATAAGGTGAGTAAATATATAAATACAAAATGTCAAAAAACGCTATACGTATCTATAGACTAAAGTAATTTAGAAATGGACAAACAACAAAATCAGTATAATATTGGAGTTGATAATAACAGCAAGCGAATGTTAATAGCTGCATATTTCAGACAGTTGAGAGCAAGGCAAATTAAATTAAACATGAATATTATTCCCAGGTTACTGTTTGTTAGGCATGTGTGAAGGCTTATCTAATTGTTTGGCATGATTTCTGCTTTTTATTATATATTCCCAATGATTTCGTCATTTGCAATTGTAATAATGCACAAGGACAATCATTTTCAAAAGTAGGTATATAATCCCCAAAATTATTTAGTCAGGAACAATTATATGACCATCTTAGAATAATAAGAAACCCTGGGAACGACATGATGCTAATTACATTAAATTAACATCAAGAAATATTAGTGTCACTCTACATATTTAACAAAAATATTGCATTGAAAGAGCTTTTAAATTAAATATCATTTTTTCTATTTAGTTGTTTAAATTATATATTTCCTTTTCCTTGTACATGATGCAATTATGCTTCATATATAAATGGCACCATTCTTGATAGCGCATTAAACCTATTTAGTAATATAATCTAAATATGATAAGATAATAAAAGTTTAAAATAATAAAATAAAATCTTGAAATTCTAAAGAAATTTCCATTCTAATGATTTTTTTGTTTGATGATTCGTCTTTAGCGCGTCATTTTGTAAATTCACATAATTTTGTCTTTTATCTTTTGTGTCTCTTCAAAACATGTGCTAACATGAATCTCTGCTCCTTCTTGACCTTTATAAACTTACCAGTGTCTGACTTTTACTATCTTTCCGAATCCCTGTTCTGCTAACCAAGCATGTCGTGGACTTACCTCAGGCCTCTTGACGAGAAAATTGTCTGTATTATTTAAAGATTTTCTAATATATATTTCCCTATCATATGCCAAAAAAATCTGAATTATCTGTTCCTGATTTTAAATATAGGTGATCATATTTGTTTTGCATTTTCTCTAAAGCTTATTAACTTATCCTGTGTTCACTCTGTTGTTTTCTTATCATCCTTCTGTTGAAACTCATTCCTTTTTACTCAAGTTTCTTCTTTATCATCTAGTATTTGTGCAGGATTCATTGCCATATAGTTGGCCCCTTATAATACTCCAGTAGTCTTTTATTATTTTTTCAATTATATTTTCCTGTTTGTTTATATATTGCTTAATTTTGAAAAGCATTCTTTCGTTGTTTGATTTCGTTTTGTTTCCGCATTTTTATATTCTGCCCAGATATCTAAATTTTTCTACTTGCTTGTCTCCAATTTGTAGTTCGTATTCTTGGGTTTACATTTTTGCTCACAAGCGTCTTTAATTATCCGTATTTATCTTATTAATAAATCGCAAACTGAGTTCTTAAGAATGCGACGAGTCATAAACAAACCTACAGTTTTAATGGCATTGTCACAGTCATGGCTTCTTTTATTACTCAATAATTTTTTTTCATTCATTTTCTTTTACACATATCAGCATCAAGTCTTTTATGGTTTTCAGGTATCTTTGAAGGCCGATTGTTGTAGTTTTCGAAGACAGTTCTAGCGGAACTCACATGTGCCTACTTCAGATCTGGGCATGAACAGAAAATCAACTTCAGTTTTGGGATGGCACACGGGAGGGCAAGAGAGAAGCTTTCAAACATTGGTATCTCTTCGGTTAATGCCATCTAGACTACTTGTGAGGATGTCAAAAATGTACTACACATTGCATCAATGTTCCTTTTGCACATTTAGGTAAACAGAAATTCAAATATGTTTTTTGCATTTCAGTGGAGACTATTCAACTCGTTTTCTTCTTTGAAACTATTTTGAACTCATTTATGTAAATTCTCTGACTGAATACTTTGATATTTACTTTCTCTCCATAGTTATTATTGTTTAGCACATACATAACAAGGATAATGAATAAAACAAACAGAAAGGGTGATTAGGAGTCTTCTTGAAATATTTCTCGTCGGATATTTCGGCGGTTGGAAGTGGAATTGCTTCTGGTGTAATTTAGATATAATGTAGTTTTCTTCAGTCGCATGTTGTGTTTAATGTAATTTATTATCCCCGAGAAGATTTTATATTTCTAAACCATTAAATGATCTAGGAATGTGGAGCACTATCAACTGTTTTACAGTAGCCTATTAATCCTGCATATGCTTTAAAATGCAGTGGATATCGACTCGAAAGGAGAAATCGGAGTGAAGGGTTCGAATTCCAATTTATTTTCCTTGCATTCACTTACTCTCAAATATCCTTGTAAAAGGTATGACACCGTAATTCCCGGCAGTTATGGGCTATGTATGGGGAAAGACTGGGTTCTATGGTCTGGTTGGCAACCAGCCTACCACAGAAATTAATGGCAACCTAGTGTGAGATAACCTTCTGCTCAGTTAGACAAATGATTGCCTAAGCGTTCAACAAGTATGGCACTTAATGGACTGATTCATGCTGCGCCGGAATTTCTACGTCTTTTCCTGCAATTATTCATGATTCTTTTGTTTATCTTTATTTGATCAACCATATGTATCTCTCTAAAATCCCTTCTGCTCCAGCGGAAAAAATGTCGTTTTGTTTTCGAGAAATGAGTAAGTAGGTTTGTTAGAAATGATGTGAGAAATTTATATGTGGTGGACAGACATGTTATTGGCCTGTATTTTATATTTAATATCTTTGACTATAATTTTTGGAATTTTATTTAGGATTATTAATAAGAATTGACGCGGTTTGTGCAACGGTCTTTTGGATTGGTGACATATTATAGTAACAAGAAATTGGGTATCTTTTCATTTTCTGGGAATAGCCAGTTCAGGGATTTCTTTAGATATTACCTCACATTATTCTTCCTTAATTTTTTCTATTCTTGTATAGATGTGACCAACATTCGTTCTTCTTGTTAGATTCATTCAGGATTGTGTTATATTCCTATGTGCTGATCTTGATGTTCTTCGGAAATTGTTGCCTTTTTGCAACAGGTGAAGGCTGTTTGAGATGTATATGTGCTTTTCATATTCACCTGGAAAAAAAATTTAAGTTAAGTTTGGAATAAGTTATTTTTCCTTTTTTATTGTCTTGTTCTTTATATCTTTAACTTCAATTTCTGTTTTAGTATTTTATTGATTGGTAGAACTTTATTTAGTAAATTAATTTTGTATTTCTACTTGATAATCCTGCTTTTGCGTGGCATTTAAATTTCTTGATTTGAGATGTTTGGACTTCATGATACATATTCTGTTATCGATAACTCACGTACGATTTCCACCATTTCTCGTTTCAGTTTTGCTTTCCAAGCCGACTCGTTTTGTATGTTGATTGAGATTTTCATTTTTCGACTCCAAGCTACAAAATCAGTTGATTATATGATATTTATTTTGTGATATTTCTCAGTGGTTTGGCTCTTAATAGTGTTTGCAGTGCAACGTTCTAGATTTGCACAATATGTTTAAATGAGTTGTCTCTTTCTGATCTTTGTGTCCGAATGAGTCTGCTGAGTATGTGAATGATGCTGCTTTCATCTCTGTTTTCTGCCAGCAATTCTGTCCTAATATTGATTGATTCCTCTTCAGTAACATACTTTGAATAATTGCAGTCTCTGTCGCATGAGGAGTCTTCAGTATTATTTCTTGAGAAATTATATATTTTGTATTTCATTTATTTAATTCCTTATTTTTCCTCTGTCATATTGTTCAAATGCATTTCAAATGGACTTCATGAGACATATTCTGTTATCGATAACTCACGTACGATTTCCACCATTTCTCGTTTCAGTTTTGCTTTCCAAGCCGACTCGTTTTGTATGTTGATTGAGATTTTCATTTTTCGACTCCAAGCTACAAAGTCTGCTGAGTATGTGAATGATGCTGCTTACATCTCTGTTTTCTGCCAGCAATTCTGCCCTAATATTGATTGATTCCTCTTCAGTAACATACTTTGAATAATTGCAGTCTCTGTCGCATGAGGAGTCTTCAGTATTATTTCTTGAGAAATAATTATTTTGTATTTCATTTATTTAATTCCTTATTTTTCCTCTGTCATATTGTTCAAATGCATTTTACTCTCTTTATTGTTGGAATTATTGGTCATAGTATTATGTTTGATATTATGTCTTGTCTTAAGTATTTATACATTTCAGACAATTTTCATTCCGCACGATGTCTCTGCAGGCATTGGCAAGCATGTTTGGGATGAAATCGTGTTATAGTGCATTTTCTACTATAATTCTCTATATTTTGTATGCCTGATACAAGATGTGCTTTGGTGGCTTTTGAGTGCAGTGAAACGGGATATTACGACATGATGATACTATTCGCAAGTAGATTTCATTTGCTTTCTTATTAGAAATTAATTTTGTATCTAATCATTTGGTGCGATGTTAGAAACAGTCCGGGTTTGGTATCCAGGTGTCTCATCCTTGATGACAGAGTTTGTTTCAGCAAAAGATTTTTCGGTTTCAATTTGGTTACTCTCTAAAGGAAGCGAACATTTCTGTCTCTCGTGACAGCCAATCCAGAATTAGTATTTTTGTGCATTTTGATTGTTATTTTTGTCTATTTTTTTACATTTTAACTTTGATCACGAAAAGGGTAATTTTATTAAAAATAACAGCTTTAAAATGACTGTCAAACAATAATAATGCGATCATCCTCCCATTAAACAGAAGAGTTATATCCAGATATCCATGGTTCAAGATTTTATTCTTTTAATACCTAAAAAAGGGATGTAAAATAGGAATATAGAATGGCAGCGATTATAACAAATTTTAACTTAGTATATCTTGCAATGATCACTACCAGATAAAACTATCAGAGAAGGACATATATTGGTGGGTTATCGCAGAACGAAAAATAAAACAACTTCTCTTTAAAATGTAAAATGAAATAAAACTAAAATAATACGAACAAATTCACATTTAATTTATAAATGCTCGCAGTGCTTATTTATTAAAAGACAAGCGCAACCAGAGTGGCAGATACTAAAGATTAAAATCTTCAACTTGCTGACGCCAAAGAGAGTGATGATAATCAAACATTACAGTATAGATCACTGATCCACACTAAAGGTTATCGAAAGATTCAATAAGGAATTCATTAACAAAGAAAAAGTAAGAAGTGAACAAAATTAAAAAATACAAAATACAGTAGAATACAGTGGGGAATTCATATAATTAATTAGAATGTTTTTTTGTGAGCTTTTTATGATTATGTCTGATCTATTTGGATCAATATTTCTGTGAGTGAATATTTGTAAATTTTAGAATAATTACTCTATCATAATTTGCGACATCATGCGGTAGTGGTGGCATTATATTAACTACCATAATTTGAACAGATACGCCAATCAATATATTATCTTAAACTGTCATGTCTAATAATGTATTATTATTTATATCATCTTTTTAAGCAGCAGAATTATTTCGTTTGATTTCTCTTGTAAACACATTTACTGCCTGGTCCCATCCAAAAACCCAAGTGCAGAAATGGCTTCATGTTTTTTTCCAATGATCACTGTTGTAAAGAATACCTAAAATCACACACTGTTCTAATTGAAACTTTGTGAACTGTACATATGTGTACAATCATTTGTATTTGTTTATGGCATGAACTACCAGCAATTACTACAACGATGCTATCATACCTTCCAATCATCCCGAGATTCTTCAACTTCAACTAGAAAAATTCTCTTTGTGTGCCTATATTATTGAAATTTTGATTTCAATGCCCTTCTATTTTGTTACTTTTATGAAGATCTTTGACATCACAATGCAGTTGATAACGAATGCGATGCCAATAAGAAGGGACATTTTGTTTTTTTTATCCATATGACGATGTCTAGGCGCTAAGTTTCGACTATTCTGTCTATGTTTATTGTAAATCCTATGGACTTTATTACAATTTCTATCTGTTTAACCGGATTTGGATGATATTCATGAAAGTCACATTGAGACAGTTAGTCAGTTATGTGCCATAGGCTTGGTCTATCATGTTTCGAAGGAGATATGACTGACTGTGCAGAAGATTATGTAACTTGCCATTATTTTCTGCTGTAGACTGGTTGCCAAGAAGACTATAAAACCCAGTTTATTCATTATTTAACCCACAAATGGAGGCAACAGACGTATTAATACATTTCCGAAAGTTACTTGCACTTAAGTGAATGCAAAGAATTCAATTGAAATTTGAACTCGGCTTCGCAACTTTTCGTTACGAGGCAATATCTATTGCATCACAACGCTCTTATGGCATTCTTCAGTAAAAAGTGCTTATTTTCAGTGCAGATATTGATCCATTCTATTATTATTATTATTATTATTATTATTATTATTATTATTATTATTATTATTATGTCATTTTTCATCATATTTCGATTTCTGCTTTGGTCTCACTACCAACCAAGTCTGCGGGGAGACCTAAGGCAGGTAGTGGCGTGTTGTTATGACTCCATTTCATGTTTTTCTATCTTCCCTATCATCCCCAGCATTACATAGATAACGTTTTCCTTAGTGTGTGGGCTGTACTTAATAAGACAATTTTTTGTGTATCTCTTAAGCTGGGGTTTCCAGGGATGCTTTCAATGTGTTGTCTTGTTCCATTTTTTATCATTCCAAGTGCACCTACTATCACTGGCACAACTCTTGTTTTCAATTTCCACATTTTTTCTATTTCAATTTCCAGGTCTTTATATTTTGACAGTTTTTCAAATTCCTTGATTGCTATGTTACAATCCGCTGCACAAGCCATATCAATTAATAGACAAGTTTTCTCCTTCTGGTTTTTAACAGTAATGTCTTGCCTGTTTGCTTCAATTTTTCTGTCTGTGTAGATGGTGTAATCCCATAGAATGGTTACATCTTCTATTTCTGTAACCGGTGCTGGATGATGTTCATACCAGTGTTTGTTTACAGCTTTTCCATAATGTTTGCACATTGCCCAATGTAAATATTGCCCAACTCTATCGTGGCGATTTTTATATTCGTTTGGGGCAAGCACAGAACAGCCTGAGATTAGGTGGTCTATTGTTTCTTGGTGTTTATCACAAAACCTGCATTTTGGATCCATATTATTATGCATAATATTTGCCTGAAAGTTTCTCGTGAAAAGACTTTGGTCTTGTGCTGCAAGTATAAATCCTTCAGTTTCAGACTTTAATCCAGATGCACGTAACCATCGATGAGTATTAACTTTGTCAACATTGGATTTATTGGCACGTACTGGATATTGGCCATGCAGAGGTTTGTCTTGCCAGCGCTGTTTCATCTTTTCAAGAGCTTTATCTTTGGCTTTCATTTTCATATTTTTTGCCGCAATAGTTGGTTCTTGGCTACTGTTTTGCTTTTCTACAGAATCTACTAACTGTAAATCTTGTTTGTATTTACTGTCTTCTTTTATTATTGAATATTTTTTCTTTCTTTCTTCATGTTTCCTTACAAATTGTATCATCCAATCCTTTGTTGTTTCTATGTATGTTAGTAAGCCAATAGTTGTTGTCTTGTATGACAATTCCAGCTGAATAAGACCCCTTCCACCTTCTTTACGGGGTATGTATAGACGGTCTACATCAGCCTTTGGATGATGCATCTAATGCTTAGAAAGAAGCTTTCTTGTTTTAGCATCCATTCGCCTGATGTCTTTTAGAGTCCAGTTTAAGATGTTGAAGCTATATTGGACAACTGGGATTGCAAGGCTATTAATGGCCATAACTCTATTCTGTGAATTTAATTCAGTTTTTAATATCATTCGTAGCCTTCTATAGTACTCTTTACGCACTATTTCTTTCATTTTTTTATGGTGAATGTTTTCGCTCTCATTTACACCTAGGTATTTATAAGCTTCTTCTGGTTTCAATTCTTTTATTGTTACAGCAGGGTCTAGGCTAATTGAGGATGTTTCTTGTATTGATCCACGTAAAACTGTAGCTTTAGCACATTTATTCAAATTAAATTTCATTCCAATGTCTTCGCTGAAGCATTTTACAGTTTGCAGAAGACCTTCCAGCTCATTATCATTCTTAGCATATAACTTTAAGTCATCTATGTAAAATAGATGGTTTATTTTCTTTTGTCCTATTTTATAACCACATTCTGTCTTATTAAGTTGACTGGTTAGTGCTATTAATGATATGCAGAATAGTAAGGGAGATAAAGAATCACCTTGAAATATACCTCTTTTGATGTTTATTTCATCGGACTTATAGGTTCCATTTATATGATTGAGGTAAAGGGTTGTTTTCCATATAGACATGCACTGTTTGATGAAATTGATGATGACGGGCGATATCTTGTATATATTTAAAGTCTTTAAAATCCAGTCATGTGGCACACTATCGAATGCCTTTCGGTAGTCTATCCAGGCAGTACTAAGATTTTTCTTTGTATTGTAGCAGGTTTCCAGGATCATTTTGTTAATTAGCAATTGGTCTTTACAACCATAACAGCCACGTTTGCACCCTTTTTGTTCAAGCGGGAACATGTCATTTCTTTCTAAGAATAAATATGTCTGCTTTGTTAAAATAGATGTTAATAGTTTATATGTTGTCGGAAGACATGTAATTGGTCTGTAGTTTTTCGGATTTTTTGTGTCACCATTCTTGGGTAGAAGAAATGTAATTCCTTTTGTCAACCATGCAGGAATTTTAGTGGGGTCGTCAACCATTTCTTGAAGTTCTTTGGCTAGTTTTTTATGTGATGCGCTTAAATAATATAGCCAAAAGTTAGGAATTTTATCTATGCCTGGGAATTTCCAATTGTGTGTTTTTTTTAGTGCATATTTAACATCATCTTCTGTAATTCCAGACCATGTCTGTTCGGGTTTATTTTTCATTCGTTCTGTCTCTTGCGTAATCCAATGTACTTCCTTGCTAAGTTCTTTAGGGCAAGCCCATATCTTTTCCCAGAACTGTGTGACTTCTTCCATTCTGGGGGGTACTGTCACTTCAATTCTTTTTTTTTCCTATTTCCCTGTAAAATCTCTTTGTATCAGTCTGAAACATCTTGTTTTCTCTGTAAAATCTTGCTCTTTTTTCATTATTATTATTATTTCATTTTTATTATTATTATTATTATTATTATTATTATTATTATTATTATTATTATTATTATTATCATCGTAGTTGTTGTTAATGATTGCTCGGAGTATGGCATCTATTCAACTTACTGGCTTGCAAGTAACACCAAATCTCATTAGAATACCATTTTCTATCAGTTTTCAAGAATTTTTGTCGTGATCTATGCAGTTATGAAATCTTTACTTAATTTCAAGTTCTTCCAAATGTTTTCCCAATTGTTTCTAGACACATTTCCATTTTCCGATAACAACTATCCGGATTGGTACATTCATAATTAACACTTTCTAAAGATTATATAAAAATATTTATTCATATATTCATTTCTCACCTATTTTGTGTTTACTGAGACAGAAATATGTATGTAACATATATTTTTAAGCCTGGTCTACTGGATTGAAAAAATCCAGGAGACCAGATAATCAATTTTCCTCCCAAAGCTTTAGAGGATTAGATTATATTAAAATTGTCATGCTGATACGTGTATTATCCCTCGAGACAAAATGTCTCCTTTTCTAATTTTACATTTTACTGCACTTTTATTGTCATACTGACTGCAATTGATGTCCCTATGGATTTTATTCTAGTTGGCATGTATATGTATTTTTAATGACATTGCTCTCTATCACTATTACGAGTGATTTAATCTACCTATAAATCATTATATCCACATCAATTTATATGTTACTCGTTTGATTTTTCTTCAGAAATCCTTTTATTTTCATTTTTTTCCATTTTGTATATTTTCCATCTGTTTTCGTGCGTTGCTGCTTATCATTCTTTTTTTTTTGCTGCAGAGCTAAACTGAGAAATCTTTCTTTTCTTTTATTTTTTCAAAATCTCTTTCTTATGTATTGATATTATGCAATTGGTCCATCTTTTCTCTTAATATACAGACTGTCTATATCTTGTAGGGATTTATGCATCATTATTAATTTTCTTACTTTCTTTCATTTCTTGTTCTCTCAAGGTTTGATCAACTTAACTCACAATTGAAACTATTATTTGCCATCATAAAAAGATATGTACATTAATTAAAGAATATAATTTTGTTTTTGAAAATTTGGAAAATAACACTGGTAAGAACAGAACGCGTTGAAATTTTAAGAAAAATGCGAAAAGATGCGAAAAGTTTTCTTTGATTGAGGTAACAAACATTATCGTGTATCTAGTAAAAATCGGATATAATGCTATAAATTTATGAAATAACTGCCTGCTTAAAACTATTGCGTCTATTAATATAATCATGAGGTCGAAGATTCTGCAAGACACTAAATTGTGTTTTTCTTTCATTCTATGAGAATTGGTGGCTTCTGATCTCCGATTATCGCCTCCTAAATTTCTTATAGTTTCTTTTTCCCCTTGTTACTCCCCAACTTGCTTAGCCAGCTCCTACGTCCGTTTCTCATGTTAAATAACTAATTAGTAATGGATTAATCTGTTTTGGTATTGTAAAAGGACGGAAAAGATATATCGCATACATAGTTACAGTTAGAATATGAGGGAAAAATGAAAGAAAGGAAATGCGAGAGAGAGAGAGAGAAGTAGAATAGAGAGGAATACACATGAATTTAAAATCTCTTCATTTGTACATCATTACTTCTTAAGTTAATGGCAAGCAATTATATTTATATTTGTTTTTACAATATTTTGTTAAAGTTAAGCTCAAATATCTAACAATGCGATAGTTGAATTTCTAAGGAGATTTTGTTAACATAGAGATCCGTAGAAAATCCTTATGACTTTATCTAATCCTTGTCTTATGAATTAAATTCATCAGATATGTTAATGAGTTAAACTGTGAAATTTTTGTGAATATATATAGTCGATAATTATTAGTAAAAAATGTATTACGAAACAAAATCGGATTTGAATATGAACTAGGACTGGATGTTCGTTCATTTGTTTTATGAATTATCTCAGACAAGTGATTTTCTAAGCGCAGCTCAAAAGTAGCACAAGACCGAAAGCATGGGTGGCAGTGAAGATTGAACTCATTACTCAAATGTAATGAGTCTACCGAGACAAGCTTGCTAAATATTACACCACCTTTTTTATCTTTAGTTTTTTTTTTCATCTTTTTACCCTAAGCAAGGCAGTTCTACCACTTGTGAGAAGCGGGTACAAAACAGGACAGTGAAATATCACATAAGAGGAGAGAGAAGAGAAAGAAGAACAGATTACAGGGTTGCTTCAGATAATGGGTGAACGAAGAATGAGAATACTGGTGTGAAGATACATGCCTGGAGTAGAGTGAAAGGATAGAAGAACAAGATACCGGGTGGTATGGGGAAAGAATAGGAGAAGGATGGGACTTAAGGGGATAAGAGTTGCATTTAACCTCCTGAATATTTTAGCAGTCAATAGAGCGAGTATACGAAAGGGAGTTCCAATGTCGTGAAGTGTAAGAAAAGAAGCTGATAGAGTAGAAATGTCGTCTGCAATTGTTTGTTATGACTGTCAAAAAATGGAAAATATCTGACAGTCTCGTTGATCCAGTAAATTCGTGTAGAATTGTCACCAGGAAGCTAATGTCCTTGGAGAAGTAGCCATGAAAATGTGTAAAAAAGGCAGGTTGAAACCACATCCAGTAGGTGAGAAATTGACTGGAGTCAAGTTGCCAGGTCGGGATCGATTACATTGCAGATTCTCCTCTAGATATTCTTGAGATCCTCGAGGTAAATAGCAAGGCCGTTTGACTATATATGACACCAGTATTCAATGAGCAGTTGGTTTAATTGTAAATGTGTAAGATGGATTCAGTACCTAGCTAGTCACATTGGCCCAACTTCCCTAACAAGCAATTTAGACATTTCTTAAATGCAATTATTTCCTTTTTTCCATAAGTAAAAGATCTCTTTTTCCGACGCTAAAACAAAAAAAATTAAGTTTATTAAGTATATAAGAAATTAATAAAACGTATTCGGGCCAGACGTTATCCGTTCAAATTCTAAGTTTGATTAAAATCATACATAACATAACCCAAACAACATGTTTTCATTTTCGCTATTGCGGCATTAATCGACCAAAGCTGGAAAGAAAAAGCAATCAATACGAAACAGCCGTTGACCCACACGGATTTTTCCATGAGAGGATATTTTGTAGCTATGTCATCATTGATATTTTCTTTTGATTCTGACATACACAATGAATTGTTACTGCTTCAGATTATTTTTTAACCAGCTCTCAGACGATTCTATCTGCACATGTATTTATATATATATATATATATATATATATATATATATATATATATATGGGGAGTATATGAACACGTTGCATTATGTGAGTAATATTTGTAGATGAAATGTTATCAGACGACCAAATCGGTCTAGGAAGATTTATATATATATATATATATATATATATATATATATATATATATATATGTTATTAACATTTGACAAAATTAAAAACTATTCAGTTTATGAATTAATATGTTTCTCATACTAAGCTAAAACAGAGTACTATTTGATTTTGTAAGCACAACAGCATAAAGCAGCGACGCATATAAGAATAAAATTACCTACCTGTTAGGATATTATTTTTTCCTGAAAAAATAATCCGTATCCATTTCATGAACATAAATATATACTAAATTTAACAACAAATAAATGGCTACCTACACATGAGATAGAACGTTCCATTCAAATCTATAATGACTCCCAATTTATTTGATATTGATGGAAAAGAATGTGGCAGGGAATGGAGGAAACTATGTGGTTCTTAACAGGTGGAAATCGAGACTGAAGTGATCAACGAAGCAAGCATAAATCTTTTGAGTAACATGTATTAATATTGGTCTTGCATTTCAGAAACAAAGAAAATAGTGTAAAGATTCTGTTCCACACATATAGGGTTTATCCAAAGTAAAGGCCTAAATTTTAGAATTACATAAGTGTAACTCATATGAATAGTTAAGATGGGAGTATATATATATACATGGGAGTATATATATATGGTATAGCTGTATAGCTTTATGCAAACAACGCAGCATCTGTAGGAAAGAGATTCTTGACGGAAAATAAGTCAACATACGGAAAATTCTAAAAATGATGCTGAAAATGTTGTAAGAACTGGAGAGAGAGGATTAAGTAATCTCTATTCCAGATATGGAAGCACTGATCTATTTTTCGTTTATTCTGTCTCTTTTAAATATAAAGCGGGGAAGAGGAATCCAGAAAGTCCCTTGAGCGATAGATAGCACAAATGTTTATCCAGCATCATTGGCAAAAAAATGAAATATATTAGTTCTACTTGAGTGAACTTGAGACCTTGTCATTTTCAGACAAGATCATCACAAAAGCTAACAAATATTTAACTGGAAATGAAATGTGTCTCGGACGATTTTCTAAATCAATAATAAATCTGTACGTATGTATGTATGTATGTATGTATATATGTATGTATGCATGTATCTATCTATCTATCTATCTATCTATCTATCTCTACTTATTTTTTTCGCTACTCCTTGTACATACACACAGACACACACAGACACACACACACACATATATATATATACATATATATATATATATATATATATATATATATGTGTGTGTGTGTGTGTGTGTGTGTGTGTGTATGTGTGTATGTATATATATATATAGGAATGAAAAAAATGGATACTTTTGTTATACGTTTCGTCCTCTCATGGCAAGGCAAATCTTTATCATCTGCCTTGAAAAAGTCTCTTAGAACACGAAAGGCGTCGCTATATTTCTTTTTTTTCTTTCTTTTTTTTTTTGCTAATGTGCTTTTACAAATGTGGTGTATCTTATTTTTTAGAAATACATATATCCGCAAACATGCGCCCTCACGCAGACAGACAAGCAAATAAACACAAACGCGGGTCGAAATGTATGACAGTCGTCTAAACGACGAAAAAATGAAAATAATGCAAATATCTCATTTTGACAGGTATATTTTATAAAGCTACACATAAATATCTTGATATACTAAACTGTAAATTTATTCAATAAAATGACAAATGATTTTAACCACTGTCTCCAGAATAATTATAAAACTTTTGCATCAGTTCTGGACAGTCTCATTTTTAATTTGGCAAATATTACCATAATTATTCATATTAGCTCTAGTGTTTTAAGATTATAATTGGTCTCTCTCTCAAATATAGCCCATATATAATAATATAGAGGATGCAGTCCAGGATTTTAAGGTGGGCAGATATAAGGTGCCCTGTGTTTGCAGAAATTGCCTTACAGCCTAACTGTGTCCTTCTGTTTGCGTTGCATGGTATTGAAAAACATAGGATGTTCCAATAGTCACTCACTTTACCCAGGGAAATAATAACATCAAAGCTTTTTATGTAGGTCTTTATGTTAAGTATGAGGCCATCACGAACATATTCAGGAGTTCTTTTCTTATCAGAATGAGTATAGATTTTTCCGAGCTGTCGTACTCTCCTTTAAACTCATTCAACCATTTTAGAATCCTTTTCGCTGTCCTCAGCTTGATAACAAAAAATGTGAAGTGTTAGTAATGTGACTTCCGGTGTGAATGTCAAGCAGTACAGCATGTCGTTTGCAAATTTGGATGGAGTGAATTAAGTCTTGTGGCTCTTGATTAGAGATGGTGTCCAACTTTTCACAATATACAAAGTCGTCGTAAAACTAAAATAAACAATGCGTATGCACGAAACTAAACATATAAAAGAGCAGAAAGTTACCCATCACACCCTGCATATACTCTATATATTATTTTCTATATAAAAAGTGGGAGCTTGTGCGATATAATATAGCCTGATTAATTTTATCTATTCTTCTACAATAAAATAACCAAGAAAACGAAAGCGGATTATTTCTTTTCTCATCATATATATATATATATATATATATATATATATATATATATATACGCACACACACACACACACACACACACACACACATATATATATATATATATATATATATATATATATATATAATTGTAAAATGAACATAGTTCTGATCTACTGCGTAATATATATCGTTTTATAAGACAGTTAATTCTGAATAATTTGCTCACTCATTAAGAAGAAACGTGAGGACAGAATAATATAAAAAAAAACTTTAAGGAAACAATAGATGGAACATGCGATTTACGATGACATGTAAAAAATGGAATACATAAGTGGTATTGGTTGAAAAAATCATTCTATTTCTGAGAGAAAAAATGTGAAAACAGTGCTTACAGACATTGCAACTCACTGGGTATACTGAAGGCAGTACAGAAGTAGAAAGAAGAAGTGACCCTAGATATTATATGTGCAAAAAAGGGATTGATATATATTGAAACAGGAGACATTCCTTAGAAGTATTATGAAATAAAATGTGCGGCGTCATGGGTAGATATATACTGAAGCCACACAGCAGAACTGTGAATATTCCTATCACGTAACGCCTATGCGTAACAAAGTAGCCCATAGTCGCGCGTGCGCGCGCGCACACACACACACACACACACACACACACACACACACACACACACACACATATATATATATATATATATATATATATATATATATATATATATACAAAATTATATGGTAGGTATGGATGGAAATGAATTTCGTATCAGAATAAAACTATTCTTAAAAATGCTTCAAACAAAGTACAGTGAACAATACTTCTTTTAGAAATAATTAACTTAATATGTTATTATATGACTACAAAAGTATCTATATTTTTCAACACTACTCGTGTTTTATATTGATCCCGTGATGAGACACGATAGTATAAAAAATATCTACTTTTCTAGTGATATTATAAAATGTTTATGATATATTTTCTAATTGTGTATATATATATTAAAAAAGAAAGAACGCGTAAATTAAAACCCATTTTCTCTATTTATTTTAGCATATCAACTGAAGTTGAACAGTATTGGCCAGATATATGAATAGTTTGTTTTTATAAAACATATTAATAAAACACACACAAGCACACATGCAACTACTAATGACGATGTACATATTACAATGTGATTGCTTAAGAAATTATTTTCACCTAATACATAGAATGTGCCCACGTTAATCACGTATACTTTAAGCAAACATTTACCAGTTTGCTATAACATTAAGTACTTGCAGTGTTGCGGTTTTTTTATATCGTTAGACATGGCTCAGATTTTTGAAAGTTGGAAGGGTAATGGTCTGGGTGTTATGTAGTACACATCATTATTTGAACTGCCTCCATAAGCGCTACTTCTAAAAAATCATTACAAGTATTATTGATGTACTATATGCCATACATATAGTATAAATATTGACCAAGGCAGTTTTGTCTAAACTGCTTATTAATCTCTCTCTCTTCCTCTCTCTCTCTCTCTCACTCACTCTCTCTCTCTCTCTCTCTCTCTCTCTCGTAATATCATTTTGCCCTTTTCTATTTGTTCGAATAGTTTTTTTTTTTATTTTATTGCTTTGTCCCTCTATGTTGTTGTATTTTGTATATTTAGTGTTCATTCCTTTTCAAAGAATCTCACTCATAACCAATCTAATTCAACATCTGTAATCAGCATACACCATTTAGAAAGTGCATTTCTTTTATTCAGTCGGGATGTTCTTTTTATTCAAACATATGAAGTTAAGATTCAATCAAAACACGTTCGATATCATTTTTGCTTTCGCCTGTCTCATTTTTCTCTTTTTTCCGCAAAGAATCCAATATTTGTCAAGTGTACTTGCTAAAATATTTTATTCTGATCAATTCATTACCAACGTTTTCGCTTATCTCGCGGGAATGAACGGCGAACGCTCATCTCTTTATGTTAGTGAAAATAAAAACTGCAGAAATATAAACACCATTTTATCTGAGCTCAAATAATGTTTAAACAATCATAAAAAGCCACTATGTAAAAATAAGAAAATCTAGGTATTCTGTTTAATTCCTACATATGAATTTATTTCAAATTCAAATATGAATCTGTTTTTCTTCCTTTTTAGAACGATCAGCTAGCAGTGTATGTATTTTCTAATGTTTAAGAAGGAATACGCTGCTGAATTGAATCAATGGCGTTCGATATTAATTATCATGATTTTACTTTGTTTATTATTTTTATATATAGGCATGAACATATTTTTTACAATATTTACACGCCCTTCGAACTTAAAGAAATTGGGGGACGGTATTGCATGCGACCTCTAGGTTTGATTAGGGTATATTACATGTTCTATCCGGTTTCAGTGTATCTCACCTCAGTAAGTGTATATTCATAGACATAATTTTTCGACTAACTATTCAAAATAATTATTTCCCCTAACGTTTACTTTGATCCTTAATAGACAGTTATAATACTTCATTATAATACACTTTTAAGGTAGGTCACATAATATATCGACGAGTAAATTTATTGCGCCTCATTCTATACCGGCAAAAAACGTTTATTTAGTAGATCATCAGGTTTTTCTTTCAAAGACACACAAAATCTTTTGATATCGTTAGCTAATACTACTTTTACTCTAAATTTCGAATTTTGATAATAGTACCTCAAGAAAATTTTGAAAACATTTTACACTTCTGCTAGATGCGTGACTCTTCAGAAATGAATTGAGTTCTCTCGGTGACTGGCGTGTGTATACACTGCTTATATACAACACGTTAAAATTTCTCTACTCTGGTTCCATGCGTTGATGGCTTAGGGAGTAGCGACTCCGAATGACACCAAATCGGTCGAGTTTCGATCCCGGCCAGAAGCAAGTGGATGCGTTCTAGCCACACTGATGAGCTGTGATACAGCGAAACAGGCTTGTATGTGGATGACTAGTATATATATATATATATATATCCGAGTGTGTACAGAACGAGGAAACAAAGTTTTTCTTTCGTCCAAAACATTAATTTAAAACCGTGCTCGATGTATGATGTATAGAGTTGTGAATATTTATTATAAATTGTTTTAGAACATGTACATATTTTTTCTATATATGTCCTCTTCTCTACAATCATATGTTTGTTTTAATGTTGGGTTCACAACATTTCATCAGGTGGAAAGAGCTAGAGTTGGAATCATTCTCTGTTTATATTTAGTTCGTTGTTGTTGCGGGGTTAGTTAAAATTATTGATAATTAAGGGAATGTTTCTTTCGTTTTGACCGTTAGACTTTTGAAAAACTTTGTGTGTAAGTACGAAATTGTTGATTAATGGTATTATCTGTTAGAATGTACGTTTTTAACGGTCGGGTATATCTTTTGGTTAGAATTATGTACATCTTCTAAAACATAATTTTAATATATATATATATATATATATATATATATATATATATATATATATATATATTACTAACTGTATTTACAAAACTTGATATTAAACGATGTAATTCATGTATCTCTTCGAGAATCTTTAGCTTTGCATTCCATGATGTTAACATGTACGTTGTATTTATAAATTTTGAAAATATATTAATATTCTGAATTTATTTACTCGTGTCATTTTCGTAATTGATGTTAACTCATATATATATGTGCCGCTCATTTCAGTAGATACCCTTATTTACACTAAAGTTTTCACGAATATATCTGCTCCATTCTAAAGTTCCTGATTCTCCTTTTATGTAATCACTGATTCTATTTTTTCGACATTGCCGTTGTATTTGTTCCAATCTTTTCGTAATTTCCGATTTTGACTACTTAACATTGATTAAATTTACAATATCCTTTCTCTTTTTGCTTATATTAAGACACAACCCACAGTATTTTTATACATGAAATGAAAACAATATATTTATCCATAATTATATTGCTATACAGTCTTCGAGGGAAAAACTGCTGTCTAAATGACGCAAGAATGAAAATAAAACGGACAAATAATTTAGCATATAAATGTACCAACATAACACAAGAATATCTTGAATTACTAAAGAGTTAATTTATTCAATAGAATCTCAATTGTCTTCAACCACGGCCTCCAGCTGTCTTCGGATTCTTCTGCAGCACTTCTGGACTGACAACTTGTTCAGTTTACTGCATAGCACCATTATACTTGCCATCAGTTTATCATTAGTGATAAAAAGAGTTTTATCGGTCGCTAGCTTAAATGTGCAAAACATTATAATCAAGAAGGTTAGCGTCTGGGGAGTTTAGTGGCCAAGTATATATGGTAATATCCTCTTAGAAATAATCTGAAAGTCATAACTAGTTTCTCTTGTTCGTTTGAAATAGTACAATGTCTTGTTGACAGACATATCGTTTCCAGTAGCCAACCACTTGACGTAGACCTGTAATAATCCTCAGGCTATTTATATAGGAGTTTCTATTGATTATGAAAATTTTACAAACAAATTCGGGAGTTATTTTCTCATTAGAACGTTTAGAGATTTTTCCTTTCCAGATGTGTCGTACCCTCGTAATCTCTATGAAACTAATCCAACTTTTCCAGAATCTTCTTCAGTGTCCTCAGATTACGACCAAAACAATCTGAAAAAATTTAATGGAACTTCCGGTTCAAATGCCAGACAGTGCTGCATGCCGTTTCCAAATTCCATTCATGGCGTTTCTTTACCACAGATAGTGTCTAATTGAACATGCATCGGAAAAATTAAAAAAAGAACAAGGTGCATGTCCAAAATTAAAAATAAAAAAATTGCAAAGATTTACCCTAGTAACATTGGTCATTATGAACCCCTCTTCGCAGCGAGCCATTCTCTCTCTCTCTCTCTCTCTCTCTCTCTCTCTCTCTCTCTCTCTCTTCCGATTTCAACTAACCCACGATGGCGGATTACACCAGTAAATTCTCTGGGAACATTAAAGAACGGAATCCTAGTTCGGTTTTTCTGCTAAACTTTTTCAGTCTATCTTACGTGACTGGTATGTTGATTTCCGCATTTTATTTTTATTTTTTATTTTAATTTTAATTTTTGTCTTTAATTTGTTCTGAATTTTTTAACAGGGGTAGTATTCTACTATTGTAAATAATTTTTGCGTTTAAATCTCGTTTCGACGTAAATGGTGAAAGTTTTCATAGTGGTTTCAAAGCTTGAAGTAATTCTTTAAGGGTAGGGACGGTGTAGCATTGGTCATTATGAACCCCTCTTCGCAACGGGCCATCCTTCCTTACTTTCTTTCTTTCTTTCTTTCTCTCTCTCTCTCCCTCCCTCTCTCTCTCTCTCTCTCTCTCTCTCACTCTCTGTCTGCCTGTCTATCTCTCTCTTCCGATTTCAAGTAACCCAAGATGGCGGATAACACCAGTAAATTCTGTGGCAAAATTAAAGAACGGAATCCTAGTTCGGTTTGTCTGCTCAACCTTTTCAGTCTGTCTTACCTAACTGGTAGGTTGATTTCCGCATTTTATTTTAATTTTTGCGTTTAAATTTCGTTTCGATTTATACTAAGTTAAAACTTCATTTTTTTATTATTATTGGAGCAGATAGTACCCACTATCACCTGGTTTTACACTCTACCCCCTTCTTTTGAACAGGAGTAGAGGTGATCGCCTTGTTTCTTGTTTAGGAAGGGGTTTCCGGTACATTTTCCTTCGACTTCGGTCGTGGTTTCCAATCTTCTCACAAACTTTTTTGTTTATTTTTTTCACTTTGAGTAGATAGCCTGAACTATCGCCCGGTTCTCACTCCACCCACGTCTATTGAACAGGTGTAGAGGCTCATCCCTTGTTCCCACTTTAGAATGTGGTTTCCAGGTTTCTCTTTTCCAATCTTTTCACTTTTCGTTTATTTTTTTTTTTTCAATTGGAGTAGAATGACTGAACTACCGCCCGGTTCACACTCCACCCACGTCTATTAAACAGGTGTAGAGGCTCATCTCTTTTTCCCTGTTTAGGATGTGGTTTCCTGTTTTCTCTTTTCCAATCTTTTCACTTTCATTTTGCTTATTTTTTATTTTCTTATTTTTTATTTATTTTTCTTTTTTTCAATTGGAGTAGATAGACTGAACTATCGCCCGGTTCACACTCCACCCACGTCTATTGAACAGGTGTAAAGGCTCATCCCTTGTTTCCTGTTTAGGACGTGGTTTCCGGCTTTCTCTTTTTCCAATCTATTCACTCTTACCTAGCAACCTGCACACAAGTGGCCTTACCGCCTTGCTTGGGGTGATGTATAAAATCTTTTATTATTATTATTATGTTGTCATTTTTCATGAGATTTTGATTACTTCTATTGTCGCACTATCTATCACGTTTGCAGGAAGACCTAAGGCAGGTCGTTGTATGTTGTTATGGCGCCATGACATTTTGTTCTATCTCACCTAACATTCCTAGCGTTACATATACAAAGTTCTCTTTAGTGTGTGGACTGTAGTTAACAAGACAATTTTTGTATATCTCTTTAAATATGTTTTCCAGAGATTCTTTCAATGTGTTGATAAGTTCCATTTTTGTATCATCACTGGCACGATTCTTGTTTTCAAATTCCACATTTTTTTCTATTTCAATTTCCAGTTCATTATATTTTGACCGTTTTTCGAATTTCTTGGTTGTTATGTTACGCTGGACAAGCCATATCAATTAATCGGCAAGTTTTTTTCTATTTCTTTCTGGGTTTTAACAATAATGTTCGGCCCATATGCTTCAATCCCTATGTCTGCGTAGATGGTGTAATACCGCAGAACGGTGACATCATCTATTTCTGTAACCGGTGCTGGGGGATATTCATACAAGTGCCTGTTTACATATTTTCAATAGTGTTTGCACATTGTCCAATGAAAATATTGCCCCACTCTATCGTGATGATTTTTATATTCCCATAGAGCAAGTACAGAACATCCTGACATTAGATGGTCGTTTGTTTCTTGGTATTTATGACATGACCTGCTTTTTGTATTCATTATTATGTATAATATTTGTCTGAAAGTTCCTAGTGAAAAGACTTTGGTCTTGCGCTGCAAGAATAAAGCCTTCAGTCTCAGACTTTAATCCAGATGCACGTAACTTTCGATGAGTATTAATTTTATCAACATTGGATTTATTAACACGTTCTGGATATTGGCCATGCAAAGGTTTGTCTATACAGCGTTAATTCGTTTGTTCAAGTGCTTTATCATTGGCAATCTTTTTCATAGTTTTTGCCGCAATACTTGGTTTTTGGCATTTGTTTTTCTACAGAATCTCCTAAATGTAAATCTTGTTTGTATTTCCTGTCTTTTTTCAGTATTGAATATTTTTCTCTATCTTTTCATGTTGTTTGACTAATTGTATGATCCAGTCTATTGTTGTTTTTATGTGTGTTAGTAAGTTAAAATTTGTTGTCTTGTATGACAATTCTAGCTGAATAAGGCTTCCAACGTCTTTAAGGCGTATATATTGACGGTCAACATCAAACTTTGGATGATGCAACATATGCTTAGAAAGAAGCTTTCTTGTTTTAGAATTCATTTTATTATTATTAGCTTATCTTTTGTCATATTTTAATTTCCGCTATGGTCGTACTACCAACCAAGTTTGCAGGAAGACCAAAGATAGGTCGTGGTGTGTTGTTATGGCTCCGTTTTATGTTTTTTCTATCTCCCCTATCATCACTAACGTTAAAATATAAAAGTTTTCCTTAGTGTTTGTGCTTTACTTAATAAGAAAAAATTTTGTACATCTCTTAAGCTGGGGTTTCCAGGGATTTTTTCTATGTGTTTTTTAGCTCCATTTTTTATCATTCCAAGTGCACCTACTATCACTAGCACGACTCTTGTTATCAATTTCCACATTTTTTTCTATTTCGATTCCCAGGTCTTTATATTTTGACAGTTTTTCGAATTGCAGGGTTGCTATGTTACAATCCGCTGGACAAGCCATATCAATTAATCGGCATATTTTTTTTCTTTCTGGTTCTTAACAATAACGTCCGGCCTATTTGCTTCAATTTTTCTGTCTGTGTAGATGGTGTAATCCCAAAGAATGGTGACATCTACTATTTGTTTAACCGGCTAGACAATTCTCTGCATCGCCAATATCCAGAACGTGCTAATAAATCCAATGTTGATAAAATAAATACTCATCGATGGTTACGTGCATCTAGATTAAGGTCTGATACTGAAGGCTTTATTCTTGCAGCGTAAAGGGATGTGCGTTGTGGTGCATCGGATATCGACTCGGAACCAGAAATCGGGGAGCCGAGTTCGAATTCCAGCTGAATTCATTGCATTCATTTACACGCAAATACCCTTGGGAAAGGTATTAATCCGTCTCTTACTTCCATTTATGGGTTAAATAACAAGACAGATTGGGTTCTATAGCCTTGGTTGGCAACCAGTCTACCGCAGAAAGCAATGGCAAACTACTGCGGGATAATATTCTGTCCAGTCAGTCATGTTTCTATCGAGACATGATCGCCCAAGCGTGTATCACGTATGGCACTTAAATGACTGACAGAACAACCTGAGATGGTATATTGGTTCTTGGTATTTATCACAGAACCTTTATTTTGGATCCACCTTATTATGTATATTATTTGCCTGAAGTTTTCTAGTGAAAAGACTTTGGTCTTGCGCTGCAAGATTAAAGCCTTCAGTCTCAGACTTTAATCTAGATGCACGTAACCATCGATGAGTATTAATTTTTTCAACATTGGCTTTATTGGCAGGTTCTGGATATTGGCGATGCAGAGGATTGTCTAGCCAGCGTTATTTCATCTCTTCAAGAGCTTTATCTTTGGCTTTCATTTTCATATGTTTTGCCGCAATAGTTGGTTCTTGGCTTCTATTTGCTTTTCTACAGAATCTACTAAATGTAAATCTTTTTTTGCATTTACTGCTTTTTTCATTATTGAATATTCTTTTCTTTCTTTATGTTACTTGACTAATTGTGTCATCCAGTCTTTTGCTTTTTCTATGTATGATAGTAAACCTATAGTTGCTGTCTTGTATGACAATTCTAGCTGAATAAGAACTTTTCCACCTTCTTTACGGCGTATGTATAGACGGTCTACATCAGCCTTTGGATGATGCGTCTGATACTTAGAAAGACGCTTTCTTGTTTTAGAATCCATTCGCCTGATGTCTTTTAGAATCCAGTTTAATATGTTGAAACTACATTGGACAACTGGGATTGAAAGGCTATTAATGGCCATAATTATGATCTGAAAATTCATTCAATTTTAATATCAGACGTAGCCTTCTATAGTACTCTTTACACACTATTTCTTTCATTTTTTATGTTGAATATTTTCATTCTCGTTTACACCTAGGCATTTATAAGCTTCTTCTGGCTTTAATTCTTTTATTGTTACAGCAGGGTCAAAGCTAATTGAGGATGTTTGTTGTAGTGATCAACGGAAGTCTGCAGCTTTAGATGATTTATTCAATTTAATTAATAATTATTATTATTATTGAATAATTATTATTATTATATTATTATTATATTTTTATTATTATTTCTACAATTATTATTTTGATTTTTATTATTATTACTTAAGATGAGTTTTAAAATCTTTTTAATCTGTTATTTTTCATTATCTCATATGTTTTATAATATTGTTACTTTTATTTTTAGCCTTATTATTGTTTAAATATATATGTTATATTTTTATTATTATTATTAGTAGTAGTAGTAGTATACAGTATATTTTACTTAATATTATTTAAGATAATGTTAACATTGTTTTTTAATATTTTATTTATTATTTTCTTATAGATATGTTTTAAAGTATTATAACCGTATTTATTTATAATATTATAATAGTAGTTATATTTTAATTTTTATTAAAAGGCATGATTTACCATTTAATTTTATGCCGTAAATACATGCCAATCTCTTTAAAACTAAATTGAATGTTAAATGTCCATGTCATGCTTTCTAATAAAGCAGATATATTGTAAAAGACGCTGGTGTCGATCTCAGACGTTAACTTTACTTCCTTTCCCTTTTTCCTATTCGTCTCCTTTCCTTTATTTTTTTTCTTTCTCTTTTTTCGTTTATGATTTTTCTATATTTGTATGTTTTCTTTCATTTGTTTTTTGTTGTTTTTCCATTTATCAGCGAAGATATATTTTTATTAGATTAACGTTTAAAAATATATCTTCTTAATATAGGCAAGTGTGTGTCTGTATGTGTTTCATTTCTGGATAATTTTGAATATTATATGTTTTATCATTTGGGTTCTGAAGAGCAACAGGTTTGCTGAAAAACACGTATTACCCATGAAATTGTAGAATATCTAAAATAATTTCTAGATTATATTACTCTGCTAAATTAAATAAATTTAACATTGATTCTTTAGAGTTAGTTTCTCTCGAAATTTACCTGAATTAAATAACAAATATTCTCCGTTATATATATATATATATATATATATATATATATATATATATATATATATATACAAAAATTTAGAGTGAGCGAAAACCTACCGCGGTTTCACACTACGGATCATCAGGGCCAAACGTAGCGTGAAACCGCGGTAGGTTTTAGCTCACTCTAGATTTTTGTGTGTTTTTGCACTACTATTGTATCTTTTCTTTCGTACTTTGTATTGAGCACTTTTTCTTGTGTTTGGTTCCGTTTGGGGTTTTTCTTTACTGCGGAGTATTGAATGTTTTGTTCTTGTTCCGCGGGTTTCTTTTTTTTCTCCCCATTTATCCGACACCGGATTGTAATGGATTTAGGTTCTGTTTGTTAATGGTTTTTTCGGAGGTTTATTTTAGTATAAATTTACAGCCTGCATACTTACAGAGTCTATTTAGTTATTATATATATACATATATATATATATATATATATATATATATATATTGAACCGAAATCAGCATTACAGAATTATACGTAAATTCACGAAATTGTCATTAGCCGATATATTTTTTTCTTAATTGTTTAACTATATAAATGTAAATTTACATTTTCCCACTATGTAATCCTTCTTTTATTGATTGGTAAGACATGTCAGCTCATGAGACTGCGTCACCCCAGTTTTCTAGTATACAGATTCGATACCTGCCGGAAGATATATATATATATATATATATATATATTTTTTTTTTTTAATCATTTCATTGGAGGGGAGAGAGCTAGAGTCCAGTGGTTAGTAGATGAGTATTGACTTTGCATTTAAATTTCTGGAGGTTGTAGCCGTCATGAAAGTAGAATACGGGAGCGAGTTCCACAGTCGGGAAGTTTTTTTTTTTTTTAATCATTTCACCACGAGCAAGGCGGAAACGCCACTGATGTGCAGGGGGTTACAGAATTGTAAAAAGATTAATTAGAATAGAGTGAGGAGTACAAGCTAGTTAGAAAGGAACAATACAAAGCTGAGAAAGAAGGTGCGATGACAGATACATAGGAGGAGAGAAAGGGAAGGTTATACAGGGGAGGGGAGAGAGCTAGAGGCCAGTGGCTAGTAGATGAGTATAAACTTTGCATTTAAATTTCTGGAGGTTGTAGCCGTCAGGAAAGCAAGAATACGGGAGTGAGTTCCACAGGCGGGAAGTGCGAGAGAGGAAGCTGCAGGAGTAGAATTGTCGTCTGCATTTGGCTAACCTGACTGTGAATGGGTGGGACCCAGTTGCCAGTCTGGTTGCACGGGTAAACACCTGTTGAGGAGGCATCAGTGACTTAAGCTCGTCCGAGCAGAAGCCATGAAAATATTTATAGAAGAGACAGAGGGAGGACACATTTCGACGATGGGAAAGTGGCTGCAGTTGAGTCGCCAGATCAGTACCTATCACAGTACAGACTCTCCTTTGGAGCTTGTCAAGAACACTGAGGAGAACGGCAGGGGCACCTGGCCATAAATGGCAGCAGTACTCCATGCACGGACGGATGGTTGACTTGTATATATACTGGATGGATTCAGGTGTAAAAAACATCCTGGATCGACATAGTGACCCAACCTTCTTAGCAGTAGATTTTGCTATGTATTCAATATAGTGGTTCCATTTGAGGTCTGACAGGGTAAGTCCGAGGAGGCGTAGTGTATTACTCTCCGGGAGAATCACCTGGTCCATGCTTATGGGAGGCAGAAGAGGTTGCCTGTAATGGTTGACAGACAAAAGCTTGGTCTTAGAGGAATTGAAGTTGACAAGCCACTTCTTGCCCCAGTTCACCACAGAGTGTAGATCTCGCTCAAGGTCAGCAGCGAGATTATGTCTGTCCGCCACGACAGGTTTCTTACTGGAGCGGGAATATATTGTAGTGTCATCTGCGTAGATGCCTACTTGGGACTTGATCTCATCTGGGAGGTCGTTGATGAAAATAAGGAAGAGCGTCGGGCCAAGGATAGAGCCCTGTGGGACACCAGCATTCGTGCTGTAGGACAAAGAGGCACGCCCATTCAGTTTGTCAAAAGATAGATTCAGGTGGAAATTATAATGTACTGATAGCATGTCAATATGAATTTATATGTTTTTTTGTTTAACAAAATATAAATATTAGCTTTTCGTAGTATTTTATTCAATTACTTAATTTTCGACACACTTTCTTTTGATTAAACCTACCAATTTTTTAAGTAAGCAATTACTACTGGAACACGTGGATGATATGTGTTTCTTGCTGAACAACTGTTGCAATTAAATTGACTGTTTAATTATCTTTAATCTGAATGGCTATTTTCATGCTTGTATTTTACCTGCAATGTTTACATTTCTCTTTACAATTGATAAAACTGTATGAAGAGGACAGAATCCTCTCTTGAAGAAAATCAAGCAATTTCGAAGAAGAAATATCTGTCATTGCTGTTGAGCGCACAGTGGACATAGTTAAGAGAAAAATTTATAATTTCCTGTGAAAGAAACAAACTTCTGGTGTACTGAGTGGCAAGCATAAAACTAGTCGTCTAAATGAAACAAAATCATTTAACGACGTAAACCTTATGAAAACAGTGAGAAAAACTTCAATACAAGAGCCACTGATATCCCTACTAATGCAGGGGTGAACGTTTAACAATTCACCATTCAAAAAGGACTTCGAAAGCAAAATTATACTGGTCTTAGGACACGATTCAATTCAATTATCAGTAGTCAGAATCGGAATGTCAAATTGCAAAATTGTACATATAGGAGCAAAATAGTTCTGGAAGAAAGTTTTATGGATTGATGAAAGCAGGAATAATATATACGAAAGTAATAGAATTGGTAAAGCATTAAAAAATGATGGATTAAAGCATGCAATCTCATATGGGAAGTTGAGTGTCTTGTCATGGGCTTGCATGAATTCATGAAACTCATTAATAATTATTGATGATGTAACTCATGATGGTTAAAACAGAATGAATTCAGAAGATTACAGAGAAATGTTACTGCCAATTTACAGAAAAAATGCACAGAAACCAATTCAAAGTAGGACACAATCGCTCAGTATGCTATTGAGCCAAATCATTCTGCCAACATAAAAAGGAACATCATCAGGGGGAAAAGTGGACAGTTGTAGTTTGAGCAGGATAATCACCGGACATAAAGTCAATGGAAAATATATTTAATCTTCTGAAAAACAGACTGGAGAAGTAGAAGTCAAATAACTTACCATTCAACATGGTGATTTTCTTTTGTCTCCCTGTAGGAAGGTGAATATTCAAGATTGTGTGACTCATCTTCCTGATGTGTCCAACCAGCGTCCAGTTGGCAGACAAAAATAAACATGGTTGTAACTGAATACACGTCCCTATGTGGCCCAAATACAAATAGAGGATAGTGTGCTCAATATTTATGGACCTCAATATATACACTGAAATTATCAGCCAATCGCTGCTTAGAGAAAATACTTGCCTGTAACAGAATGGAATCTCCCAGGTTGTTATTTAAACCACATACAAATTTGCCCTGGTGGTTTTTTGGTCAGTTGGGCTCAACTTCTATTCTAGTTGATTACTGGCTGGTTGTTCTATAAGATTCCTACAAAAGGAAGAATCCCCACGAAAAAAAAATAACTTGATCTGAAATCAATACATATTGCAAATGTACTTTTTCTGGTCAATCCTACATGCATATATTTCTGCAAACGTCTGTTTGTTCACTCATGCTCTGACAATACATCCTACAACTTTTACTAATTAGAGTCCTGACTCCTTGTAAAAGTTCTTTTGGTATAGAAGGCTGGAAGAAAACGCAGGACTATACAGATGTTTCCTCTATAAGAATGCTGAAGTGCATAATTTCTTTATTATATTCTAAGATCCCTGATGAGTAAACGTCAGTTACAGTATTTGAATAGTTAATATCGACACAAACATGTGTTTCCTCTAAACAAAAATTTACAACATGATTTGATTCTGGAACATGAATGAATACCAATTAATATATTTTCACCACACACGCACACACACACACACACACACACACACACACACACACACACACACACACACACACATATATATATATATATAGATAGATAGATAGATAGATAGATAGATAGATAGATAGATAACAACATAGAGAGAGTGCATGCATGTTAGCAAAACAGCTTCATTTAAGAAATATAATTAAGTCTTCTACATAATATTATATAATTTTACTTAGAAATGCTACTGATTTGTGGCAAATTGACTTTGCCAAAGAAATAATTTATAACCCCTTATTATTAACTAATATAATTAATCCGCACAATTTAAATTGTTTTCAGTCTACGCGCTTCCTCTGCTATTTCTACAAATATTTCAAGGCATTTGTTTTGACGATCTTTTATAATTTATACCTCTATAACATGAATATAAAATATTTCTTTAATACATGAAGATATCCAATATCCATTTTACTAATGAATAACCAAATTCAACCACAGTTTTTATTCTAACAGGTTTTTTTACATTATTAACTTCTGATACACGCCTTTAGTTGCTTGCTTCACTGAAAACTAAAATCTTCAAAACGTAAAGAAAAACATCATCCGCAGTATTCTTTCTTGTTGAGAACTGTTCATTTTTTTGTGATTTTCCCTAATTTTGCTGATAACCAATCTTCTCTTTTCTGTTCGCCTCGTCGTTCAGGTGGCATTGATGAAGGTAATAACATTATTTTAACCAAATATCCAAACAGTTTTAATGCTTGGATATAAGTAAATAAGACAATTCCATATGAGAAATACATAATGGTGACATCTAAGAGAAAGTAGGTATTCAAACATGTAATTAATATGGACATATTTTTCAACATGATATCTATGCTGATGGCACAACCATATACTCCCCTCTCGATAATAAGGCTGATAAGTTCGGCACGGTTAAATTGAATGATGATGTTTATTGTTAACTGAGGAGAGAAGGATTGTTAATTTTAGCGGCTCCAAAACGACGGATCTCTCTATTAATAACCTCAAAATGCACTTTCTTTCTCTTATTCGTATGTCTTACCTCGAGCAGAATAAAACCTCGCGACTTCTCTGTCTAACCTTCTCATCTAATATGAAGTGGACAGAATATACTGTTTCTTGCTTGCTCTGCAGTTAAGGAGGTTGGTTGATATTCGTGCTAGACATTTTTCTCTTTCCAGAATCTCTCTGCCAAAGTATACATTTTGCCCATATATTGAATATTGCTGCCACATCTGGTCCGGTTTTGCAGCTGTATATTAATAGATTGTTGATAAAATTGAAGACCATTTCTCTCCCCCATAATGTAGCTTTCCTTTGCCTTTTATGTAAATATTTTTACGGTAATTGCTCGTATGAATTCTTTTCTACGGTCTCTAGACTTTATGAATTTAAGCTCATTATTAGATTGGCGGCAAGGTCTCACAAATTCTAAGTTGGATTGGCTGGATATAACCATAGGTTTTCATTGTAACAGTTACTTAACTCGTACTTCATCATTGTTACATTCTCTTTCGGTTTCATGTTTCCGCATAAGCTTTATTTCAAGCATCTAATTTAAAGTCACTCTTTAACCATTTTCGTGATTAAACGTCTATTCTTGTGCCGTAAAAATTCTCTTGATTTGTTGCTGTTCCACAAAAGACTTATCTATTACGTCTTAGAGATTATATTGATGTTCATTGAGTGACAACATTAAAAGACAAAACAAAAAATGGATATTAGACCATCTAATTCAAAAGCATGTGACATAGTGGTATCTGCAATCCATATTGCATACATTATTAACAGGAAACATTTAAGAGCTTATTAAGTAAATTATTGACATAAATAAATAAAATCTGGTGAATAATTATGTATTATAAAGTTTCGTATATACACAATCACTTCATAACTGAAAATAAACCATGGTCAACAAGAAATATGTTTAAGGGAATACTACGGAAAATACCACGAATAAAAATGTCAGCAGTAAGAACATTTATGTAAGGATATAGTAATAATATATATAATATGAAGCCAACCTTGTGAAAATAAAATTTATAAAACACTGGACGCAAATGAAAAATAGGATACAGTGAAAACTAGTGAACATTTCTGTTTGAATGTGTTACATTAAAAGAACAATGGCAGATGGTAAAGATTCAAATACGTATTTCGAATAACAAATCGCAAAGTGTTACGAGAATCACGATAAGCACATACTAAAATAATTTTATATACCCCTCTTTTATTGATTCATATACATCAGAAATTCTGATACATACACAAAAAATTGCATACACGTTTATGCACTGTAGAAAAATAAGGAAATATGTCATATCGTTAGAGATGCACTTAGAGTAAACTAAATAAGATAGTAAAAAATATAATGTATATTAAAAAAACAAGAAAATATTATTCAAGGTTAAATTCACATTTACGATGTAAACATTATATTCTATTAAAGGGACTTTTTTTAAATGACCTTGTTTATATCTCCAGATCATATTTATTAACTAAAGAATTTCATATTGTTTATCTGTTGTGCAAATATTTCCAAGTTATTCGTGTGGCAAACAATAAAGAACAAAATATGGCATTCTGATTCTAAAATAGATACCACCCACACAGATTTATCATATATGTGTGTGTATATTTGATTGTTTCTGTGAACGTGGGTGTTTGTGTGAACGTAGGTGTTCGTTTGTGTGGATGTGTGCGTTCATATATATATATATATATATATATATATATATATATATATATATATATATATATATATATATATGTATATGTATATATATCATAGGCTACATGGTATATCCCCACCCATTTATGTATGCATGTGCTTGTATTTAAAATTACGCACAAACAGGCACGGACACGCACGCACGCGCACACACACACACACACACACACACACACACACACACACACACACACACACACACACATGCACCTCCATATAATTACAATATGTATATACCAACCTAATAAAAATGGGAATGATCTATATATTTTGCAGGATAGATAAACAATATAAATATTTGATACTTCTAGCTAGAAATAAAAAATATATTCTCGTATCTCATTCTTTCTCATCACACGACTTTTCTCTGTTAGACAGAATTTCCATTGTAAGCCAATAATAGGCACATATATAAGATGTTCGAAGAGTTGGTATCTACTATGTACAATAATGGCAGAAGAAATTCTCGTATCAAAGCATAGGTATGAGCCCCAAATCGCACAGAAAGCACTAATGTTAACGCTCACAATTATATGTGTTAGGGTGAGTGCATATGCGCGCGTGCGCACTGACCGAGACTAGTAAAAAATAATGACATAAAAATTAATGAATTGAGCTTATATCAAATTCCGTTATTCTTGACAAATGTCTCTCTAAACTGATCACTCCTGTCTGGGCATCTCGCTTTCAATAATATGCTATTCGATCTCTCATATTTTTCCAGTTTCTTTTATACGATTTTTTTTGTATTTGTTCTGATGAGATTTGTTTTTTCTCACCTCTCTAGACTCTATCAACTTAATGTGCTACTTGACTGGCAAATTGGTCTCAACGTTTTACACTTGAACAGGCTAGCTTTAGCTGCCGCGTTTTTTTTATAGTTTCTTTTTTTCTACAACTAACTAGTCTTCTTCCCTGCACAATGTTCAAATATCTAAATGCAACGCAAAACGTCACATTTATATACATTATACTCAATCCAGACAACTAAAGTTTTTCATCATGTTTCATTCGCTTCAACTTTCTGCGCTCCTGTTTATATTGTCTATTACTTGTACAAACATTAGAAGCCATATAAGTGAAAGTTAATTTCTAACAGATATAAATTAATTGCTGTGCAGACACCATGTAATAAGCACAGTTACTTACATGCAAACATAAGACCATCTGGATAATGGGAAAGCTTAATGAAATATATCAACTAAGTAGTATAAATTGATTAATTGTAGCTTATTATCATTAATATAAAACAACAATATATATATATATATATATATATATATATATATATATATATATATATATGTACAAACAAATAAAAAAGAACGAAGAAAATAATTGCAACGTTCAAAACAATTCAAAAATAGAGCAATAAATATTTATTATTAAGTATTACGTTAGAACATGACCAAAATAAAAACTACTAAAAAATTGTACAGTTGTGTTTCGACATTGAAAGAACAATGTCTCATTAATAATGATGGCAAAACTTCCTGTTCATACATTGATTTTTAATGTCGAAACCAAATGTACAATTTTGTAGTAGTGTTTGGTTTGCACATGTTCAAACCTAATAATAAGAATTTATATATATATATATATATATATATATATATATATATATATATATTATAAATTTTGTTTTAGAACATGTACATAATTTCTTCTATATATGTCCTCTTCACTACAATCATATGTTTGTTTCAGTGTTTGGATTTAAACACTTCCTCAGGGGAAATATAGGTTTGGAATCATTCTCTATTTATATTTGGTTCGTTGTTGTCGTGGGGGTTGGTTGGGGATATTGGTAATTAAGTGAATGTCTCGTTTTGATCGTTAGATTTTTGAGGAATTTTGTCTGTAAGTGTGAAATTCTTGATTAATGGTATTATTAATGGAATGTATGTTTTATCATTTTATCGCTTGGTTATATCTTTTGGTTAGGATTTCTAAGAGAGCACTGTTGAGTGGTCATTTTTATGGTCGGCTATCATTTAATGGGTTGATGTCTGCTGTTAGTGGACCTAATTTATATATTTACTTTGATGTTGTGTCTAGGTGTTCATAGACGTGATAGGGGTGGGGTGTTTTTTTCTTTCCAATTTAGATTTTTTCGGTAAAAATATATATATATATATATATATATATATATATATATATATATATATACATACCCCTCTTCTCCTCTTTCTTCCTTCTTTTTCTTTCTCTTCTTCCTTTCCCCTTTCTCTTTTTCCCCCTTTCCTTTTTTTTTTCTTCTTTTTCCTTTTATTCAAGTTTGGAGTATAATTGTATTTAGGTGAAGTTATTTCAAGAAACCTAAATTTGTATTTTTTGGGAAGTAAATGCGAATTAGCGTTTTATCAGTTTTTGTATAAAGTTGTAAGTTTAATCTTAATTTTAAGTTTAGAGGGTCAGTTTTTTCTTTTATTTTTTTTCTATAAATTATCGTTTGGAATCTTATTTATTTCTTTTAATTCTTTTATATTTTATTTATTTAGATATTTTTGTGTGCATTAGATCTTATTTTAAGAATTTATTACATCGATTTTTCTGTAGCATTTTTATCTTTTATAATAATAAAAATATTTATTCAAATTCCCAGTATTTTTTTTGTGGGGGTGAATGTAGGGTTAGATCTTACGTGTGCTTACAGTTTATTTTTGTGTGTGATATAATTATTCTGAAGTAGTATATTTAATCTTGATTTTGAATGTATGTCTTTTGATTCTTTTTCAAGTTTGGGAGCCATTTCTTTAATGTTGATTTTTCTAGTATTGAATATTTTTGTATTTATGTAAGGTTATTGTGTTAAGTAAGGTTGTTGGTGTAGGCTTTAGTGATAGACCTTCCTTTAACGATTTATTGGATCGATTTTTTTCTATAGCATTTTTTATCTTTTATAATGAGTATATCAATCGAACACTCTGTATTTCTTAGCATGATTGTAGGGTCAAGTCTCTAATGTGCTTGCAGTTTGCTGTGGTTTCGTGTCTCTGATTTAAGAGCTTGTTACTATTTATATATTTAAGGATCTCTATTTTTTCTTGAAGGCAAAGAAAGCATGGTTCTTTTATAGATTTTGCTGTTCTTGCATTTTTTAAGAATTTTCTGTTTGACCTTAGGTGTTTTTTTTCCCTTTTTTAATTTCCAAAAGTGTTTGGAGAGAGATGTCATGTTTTTTTTTTCTTTGTTATTGAAGGATGAGAGATGATTGTAAAAGCGCTTTTTAAATACGTTCATAGTATTCCCAATATATATTTTTCATCCTTAGGATTTTCTAAGGATGAGATCGAATACATATATATCAGAGATTTCGTCAGACATTTATTGACCATGGAGCATTGGTTGGGGTTTCTACAGTTACAGAGGTTGCTGTTATGGGACGGATTTGTATTAGTGTTGGATTTATTTTTGCTGTGTATTTTTAATATTTTGGTGATATGCATTTTGATTATTTTTTCTAGATTATTAGATTATTAGAACAGCTATAGCTTAATTTTATGGTATTTTTATTAAAGATTTTGCTTAGAGGGTTATTTTTGGGAAAGTGCTTCTCTATTAATTTAAGAAATTTATGTCCCAGCTTGAAATTAACTGATTGGTTAAATGGAGGGTTATACCATATTATTTTTCCTGCTTCTATTTCTGCTTTTTGGACTTTTGACTTTTTCCACAAAACTGATTTTTGATGATTTATACCCGCTTTCATTTAGGATTCTATTATAAATTACCTTGTGCTTATCAAATATATCTTTGTTGGATGAGTGTGTGTTAATGCGACGTTCAACTGATGAACGGATGTGCTTAACAATGGATGGTGGGTGATTAGAGTTGGGGTTTATATATATTGGGTTAGCGTTGTTTTTCAGGTAAGGTTGGAAAGTGTTCGATACTAGGTCTAATGTTATGTCTAGGAAGTCTACTTGCTTGATATTGTGGTTAATTACTACGTTAAGGCCAAAGGATTTAATGACTTTATGGATTCATTTTCTGGTTTTATCAACCTTACCTCCAGTAGATTTATAAATTATCATCAGTCCGTCGTCCCTATACAGTCCTATCCTGCTCGTTTTTATTTCCTTATGTGCAGTTAAGTTGTACAGTAAGAATAATCCGGTTAGATCCGAAACCATATATATATATATATATATATATATATATATATATATATATATATATATATATATATATAATTCCCTTCTGTCATGCTCATGTCCAGAAAAGGAGAGAGAGAATATGTGGGTGGGGATCTGTGTATGTGTAGATTCTGGTATGAATTAGGAATATTTCTATTTAGAAATATGAATAAACACAAAAGAATAACATTCATTAACAACGCGATTCCTACTGTTATGAAATTTATCGAGTCAAATATAAACACTTTCTTTTGCAAAATGTGTTTTATAAACATAATTAAAAATATTATGTTTACATTTATTCTAAAATTAATAATGCTAAATGTATTTTTAATGCTAACTGTGAAATTCAAGACAAACGATGTATGGTAATAACGGATGTAAGTTAATGACAAATAAATAATAAGCGAGTAAAAGTTACGATTGGATTCTTTATTTAATTAATTATGATTATTTATTTTACATAATTATTATTTTATTTCAGTTTGGTAAATCATAAATGCCTTAATTTATTTTCAGTATTATAAGATTTAAATTTTATTTAATCGATTGTTATTACTGTTTGGAAATTTTATGTGTGTTGGCTACGGAAACGTGTATTTCTTTTACGAAATATATATTTAATGTTGCGCTAAGAGTTTCATTAGTTGACTTGGAAACCATTTGTTACTAGAGCTATGTAATGATGCATACATTAATTTCAATTCTAATTAATTACATTGATTTCTTCCTGATAGATTCATGTCCGACTGTTCAAAGAAATATTCAAATATAAATTGTAGCGACATCTCTTGAAAATATGGCATCGTCCTGCTATCAATTTCGTGTAGAAAAAGGGTTTACCTCCAAGGATATGGTGCCCTCATTAAGAGACGGCACTGCAGTTTTATCAGCAATGCAACAACAGAATGTTCAATTTAGGTTTGGATGGAGTTTTAAGTTCTGGATTACCTGCAACTGCCACAACTGATGAAATGGTTGATAGTGTACACCACCTCGTTATGGATATGCGGCTATATAGAAATGGTTAATGCTTATTGATTCGGCCTTGTGTCATACGTAACCGAACTTATTACAGCTTACAAGTTATATCCAGAATTATCATCAGAATAATTATCAGAATGTTTTCATCATCTTCATAATGTTGGTTGTCAGCAGGTTGGAATATGTGGAAATGTGTAGACTAGTTTAAAAATAAAATATACATTTGGCATTTTAAAATAGAAGTTTATTAACAGGAAAGAATAATACCAGTTGTAGAAGTTAATGTGCAAATAGAAACATTATTAAATAGATAAGGGTATAGTTTGTGTTAAATGATATAGTTATGGGTATCGAGATTTGTAGAAAGTGTTTGTAGTAGTAATTGTTGAAAGAGTATATGTGTACGTACGTATGCATGTATTCAGTAGAAATGCCTTTGGATAGAGAAGAAGAAATAGAGGAGATCAGCCCGTGGGAGGACGAATATCCGAGTTGAACTGAAGCTTCTCTCGTTACATTTTAGCGGTGGCTCTCGTTGTTCCCATTTGAGTCTGTGATTGACGCTGACCTGTGACTTTATAGTATTCAGATTTTAGCACTTGTTAGCTAAGTCCTCAATTCTTGCTATTCGCTCCAATTGGCCAAGAATCAATTTAACATCTCTCCTAACACAATAACTCGCTTCCATTCTTTCAAACACTCTTCCCATCCTCCCAACTACCTATCACCTTCCTTCTGACATTTCCTATATCTAACCACTCTTTCTATTTACCTTCCCCTATGTAGCCCCAAGCGCAATAATGGCAGTGGAATGCCTTGATTGGGGTGAAACGATTAAAAGAAAACTTGCAATATATGATTTTGACTTTTTTTTTAAGCACATGGACAATCCTTTGTTTCTATTTTGGAAAAACCAGGATTACACGTCGTTGTGAATTTTTGTAAAAGTAACGAAGAGAAATGATTTTAATTCATAATTTCTTATCCACTACAGGTAACAGAAATTTGATTATAAATTAAATATCCATTACTATCAGTATATTTCGTGAGTGAATTGGAAGTATTCTGCATAAATAACTTAGCATGATGAATGTTGCTGCTCGGAGAGTAGCACGTCATTGAACAGTTGACAAAAACGCACAAACCGATCACTTCACGGAAATATCTAACATAGTTTGAGGCAGATCTAGGTGGTTTCCTTGATATTTTGCTAACCTCAAACAGATGAATGTTTTTGACTAAAGACTATCTCTGCAATGGAAAAAGTTCTTCTCACCTTCTCTGTTTATTCTGGAGAAAATATGATGGGTTAATTTTTGGTGGTGCAAAAGGCATTGTGTTCTATTGAGTATCTTCAAACTGTCATAACTTTATTGAATTATACTGTGACAAATTGCCGAATTAGTTAAGACAGGCTATCAAGGCGAAACGCCCAAGAAAACCGACGAAAGGAATTTTGTTTCTTCAGCATATAAGTCCTTGTTTTCTACGTTTGCTGCGGGACTATTTTTATCCTTTTATATCACCCTCCTTCCTCCTCTGATTTGACTTTTACCTATTCTCTAACATTAATGAACCCCACGAAAAACACTTGGCTGGGAACGGATATCGCAGTGATGATGACGTCATATATGGCATTAATCAATGTTTTAACCAACAGGATAGAAAGTCTTCTTTGAACAGAAAAACATCAGTTTAACTTTAATGAATCAATACAGTTATGAATAGTTTGAATTTCACTGAATGCAAGTAATATTTTAATATATTTCTGTGAATGTCTATTTCATTTAGAAAATTGGATGTACATATTTTCTACTCATAGATATATCTTTCCTTTTTCACTTTCATCAATTTTCCCAATATATTGTAAGGAAAATTTGTGACAGTTTATTTTATGTTTACCAATGTCAAAATGATTATGTTTTATTGATATTTCGGTTGTGATCATATGTATAACAGTTCTAGATGAGGCTGAAATTATTTTGATTCTTCTTAAATTAGATATATTATTTTGAATAGCAGATGTTATGGAGGTTTATAGATAATAATATATAACGAGTTTAATCTAGTTTAACATGATAGATGTTTTTGTTGTTTGAATATATTATATTTCTGTAGTTGTAGATTTTATCCGCATTTTTTAGCCTTATGTATAAAATTGTAAAGATAATGGATATTTTTAAAATATTTTTATAATACAAATAAAAAATCAATTAGTACAAATATATGTATAAACAGATCATAAAATATAAATAATCATTAACAGCAATAAAAACATTTAATTATTTCGTTTATCATATCGCTTAGAATCATCCATGTATTTTATTGATTTTCACTCTGAGTCTTATTATATATATATATATATATATATACTAGCAGTAAAGCCCGGTGTTGCTCGGGTGTAATGTAAGCTTTAACACTAACCTATGGTCCTGAAGCTCAGACTCTTTGGACGTGGGCACGAAAGACTAAAAAGCAACAGTTGTTTCCAGTTAAAGCGAAGCCGTACACTGAAAGAAAAATGAATGGATGTAAGTCAAATTTTGATTTCCTGGTGTCGATATCAATAAGTCTTTTTCGTCGTAAACTAAATTTTGAAGGCTAAATAAGTAATCTGAGTGAATGGCATCATGGCTGAGACTAAGAACTACAATTATACCAACTTAGAGCCAAACCCGATGCAAAAACTAATAATTTATTGGGCTGAAAAAAAATAAAGATATACACAAGCATCTTACCTTTTATATATAATATATATACATTAATGTCATCCGCAGAAAGATCTGTTTCGCAGCTCATCACTACGGTTAGACTCCGATTGCTACAATCTTTTTATATATATATGTTATCAATTTTCTGCACTATTGTAAGAACTGCAACTTTGAAACTTCTCAATATCGTTTCTTATGTTTTTGTCTATGAATATATAAAATTTGATTAAAATCGGACCACTACTATAACCCGATTTTTTCGATTATCGATTTTCGATATTTATCTGAGGTATCACGACACAAAACCTATCTATGAATACTCGCAGACGCTTATAGTACAACTGTGCAAATTTTCAATAAAATCGGTTAAGCCGTTTTGGAGTCTATAGGTACACAGTAACCAAACAAGCGCACAATATATAAAGTATTGATTACACAAATATAAATAAAATCAATAATATTATTACTTATTTAACTATTCTTTATTTAAGGAATATAATATTCTCATTCTCTTTATCATTATCTATAATATTATTATTTATTTTCTTCTTTTTCAGTTTTATTCTGATTATTGTTCCACTACAGAAAACTTACAACATTTAAGGACACACATGCAAACCGTGTTTTTCATTCGGTATGCAACATTTTCTAATTTATTTTCAAAGTTTTACCAACAAAAATATCAATCAAGCAGCCACAACTGCAACGAATTTTATGGCGTATATTCTAAATGTATATCCATATTATGCTGTAGTACCGGTTCCTGTACGATAACGTCAATTCATGTAATCCCTATATGAGTGGATATTTGTAAAATCCTGTTTTGTAAGCTTATGTGTGTGGATTGTGTAATAGATGATGTCTTAAATTTGAAGTCGGCCATCCGAGTTCCAGTTACAGCCGTGCTCGTTATATTCACTTCCCTTCAAATTCTCTTCACAAGCTTGTGAATCAACCATTCTTCTCTAACTATGAGGTAATTACTAATAAATATTATTTAAAAAAACTCGTCCAACCAATTTTATTTACTTGTTTTAAATTAGCCTCTAAAGTTCAATAATGCGTGAAAAATACAAATCCATGAATAGATCATCAATGTCGATGGTATCTCGATGAATATGTGCAATTCTAAATATCTGGACTACCAAGTCCAAGCAGCTGACTTTACTCCAACTTAGCTCTCAAACTCTGATATGGCAAAGGTAGACATGTAAAATTGAATAGCTCTCAATATAAGCTAATAACGTTTTATCGCCTAAATGCTAGCCCTAACATTATTTAATATCTGGTGAGTTGAACAATTATTACAAACCAGTCTCAAAATGAATCTCGTATATATCATGTCAACCATAATGATGCCGAAAGAAATATATGTTACTTGCAATATTCCATTAAATATCTCCTATTGCAAGTCACTATCATGACAGGGGCGAGATCACCCGGAATAATTATTGACGTAATAACATAGCTGGTGGTGTGCAGACCTCAGTATACAGCAATGACGGAGTTAAAAATCAGTTATCTTGCCCGGTGGGAGAAGAATTATTTCCCACTGTGGAAACCTTTTCCCACAGACAACACTTTGGTAAGTTTTTATTACTCTATTGCTTTTGACATAACAAATGTTCTACCAAGATAATACATCTCAACAGTCAAGATCATCACAGCCGGGACCAACCGTGCCTTATTCACGGTAACAACTCGCTTCTCATCTTGTAAGTAATAATTCTACTTAAACAAATTATTCTCCACAACAGTTACATTACGGAACAAATTCCCCTGAAGATGTTTCCATGATTCCTAGAATATTAGCATATTCATGATAAGGTCAACCGTTATCTATCTTATTTGTCCTCGTAATATATTATTTGAGCTTTCTCCTTTCTATTGCCTTCATTCAAAAGCCTTCTAAATCAAACATCCCTGGGTTCGTTTATCAAATGAATTGAAGTAAAAATCTCATATCTAGTGTGATGGTGATTTGGTAAGTTTAGGTTCAGTGGTTCTTTAACTGTAAATAGGACGGAGATCAATTGTCTGTGCCGTCAATTTTAGAACATTGGTTTAACTTGGTGAGTTATTGCCTCAGTCTGATTTTTCTGAACGGAGCACGCTTGCCGAAAAATTTGACGGGACTAATCGTGTACATGGTTCCAAAGTATCTTACAAAATAAGTCACATATAACTCAGAAAATATATTATTAACTATAACTTAAGTATTTCCGTATCTTAAGTATCTTTTGATATTTATTATCTTGTTTTTGCTACTTCGTATTTTAAGTATCATATTTTTGCTCCTTAGTCTTTTAATATCTTATTTTTCTTACTTTTGTTTTTGTTACTTAGTCTGTTAAGTATATTATTTTTGTTACTTAGTATTTTAATTATATAATTATGGTATAAGTATATTCACTTTTCCGATGAAAAATACCATAGAATGTTGTAGAATGTGTACAAACTTAAGAAAACCAAAGTTTTATCATTAAAATATCTATATTATAAGTCAAGAATAAAGTCCGGAATGTTTTATTAATATTATTATTTTTAGTTTTGTAATCCTGAGCGTTGTGCTGCAGTGGATATCGGCTCGGAACAAGAAATCGGAGAGCCGAGTTCAAATTCCAGTTGAATTCATTGCATTCACTTACGCGCAAATACCCTTGGGAAAGGTATTAATCCGTCTCTTCCTTCCAGTTATGGGTTAAATAACAGGACAAATTGGGTTCTATAGCCTTGGCTGGCAACCCGTCTACCGCAGAAAGTAATGAAAACCTACTGCGGGATAATCTTCTGCCCGGTCAGTCATGTCTCTTTCCAGACATGATCGCCCAAGCGTCTTTTACGTATGGCACTTAACTGACTGACTGAATCCTGTTCAGTATGTTCAAAACTACTGCTATTTTTAATATATTTTCAGTAGCAGTCTCCGTAATAATTATGATTAGTATTTCAGCACTTTCTTCAGAGTGAAAAAACTCATTGTTTTGAATTTTCTGCAAAAATCAAAGAAATATCAAATTTTTATGAAGTTTTCAGCATATATTGACAAATGAATCAAATTATTGTGTACTATTTTTTTAGCCAATCTTTATGAAAAAAACGTTACATGATCCCCAACGCTACTTACTTAATTTCATGACATTCTGAGAAAATACATTTTCATTTCAAAATTAGTTTCATTATTTAAATAGTAAAAATCCTTCCGGATTTTAAATCATCAATGATTTTTCAAGCTGATACCCATTTCCCGAAATTTTTGCCCGAATCGTAAAATAAAACTGCAATAAATGTGACCATTTTTTACTTTGAAAAACGTTTAATAAATAAGGGAAAAATATTAACAATGGATTATTACAAGGATTGTTCTCATTTTTAAAAATTTAATAATTATAACTTATTATAATAATATACAATTTTTTAAAGCAATGAATTACATTGCGATGAAAGACAAAAAAAAATTGTGCTAATCCGCTATATTAAGAATGTCGATTCTAATCATTCTAATTTCATTTTCAAATATATCATTTTATTTTGATTACAAAAATAGTAAACTTTATGCTTCAGCTTTCAATTTATGCTAAAAACTAGCACCAAGAAAACTGTTAATTTATATAATTCATTTTAATCCTTAAATATTGTCAGTTAGTAGAAGTTACCATTTTTATTATACACTGCTCTGATTTAAAATCTTCTCAAGTCCGACATTAAGTGAATCTAGACAGCTTTCAATCTATATCACTAATTCAGTTCTCAACAAAATTTCAAAGAATTTACATTTACAGCTATATAGGCCACGTCCTTAGCTACATTTTGATAACAAAAACTGAATGTTGGTTCAGTAGAAAACAGTTAGTCCATATATGTGAAGTCAGAAAAGGTAGACTAACTACATAATTACATATGTAGGTGACAAATGATCTAATATGACATATTACTTTTTATAATTTTTCAGTTTAATATGTGCCAGTCCAAGTTTGCCTATCACTTATCATTTTATCATCAGAATTGATTATCAGAATTAAGTATAAATAGTAATTTTTACTTATTTTTAATCAATTGCATATTATGTTTTTCTTTTATAATATGTTTGAAAGTGGTTATTCATCATCAAATTTATTATATTATATTTTATCATTTTTCTTACTATTTATCAATTTTTATTAAAATTAACATATTAATTGAAATATTTATTGAATTAAGTTTCAGCAGAATTCGACTAATTTGACAGTTCTACTAATTCAATACTTTTTTATTCCCCCAGAAGCAAATGATTACTATAAAATACTAATTTAATTCGGCACTCAAGTAATGTCAGTCAGGCACAAAAAAAGCCAAAGTTACACAATGAGATGTTTGTTAAAATTGTTTCAAACATAAATTTATTTGAGTTTTATATATAAAGAACCATTATCCTATGGTTACCATGAGTAAACTGTCAACTTGGATAAAGTGAAGAATAAATCTTAAACAATAATCAAAGATTAATCATTAATGTTTTAAAATAGAATTTCCTTAAAACTTTTAAAAAATTTTAAATTATAAATGGATGATTAGGGCTATCATGTAATTATATTTTTTATAAATAGTAACTGTTTATGAATAAAATACTAATTCAGACTTTCTTTAACACATTTTGGATGAGTTTGACAAAAACATCATATTTTATCAACTCCTTGAGGTGTCGAATTGGGCGAATTCTTCTTTTTGTCGTAATCTGTAAATTGTTATCAATATTAATTTTCAGTATTAATAGATAGAAATATTAAGTGATTAAAATTAATTTGACGAATAAATAACGAATGGAAGCCTATAAAATTATTATGTTAAATGAAAAAGCAATCTATTTTATATTAAATAATAAAATATTGTTTTCCAATATGTTAAAAATCTTACATTTTTGAAGTTGCTACCTTTTGGATAAATACAAATATTGACAATTTTATAATCAAATTTAATGATTGTTGTGGAATTTCCCATTTTTCTATGATAATGGACTCGAATTGAGTATATATATACTCCTGACATAGTGAGATACGAGAGATACAGTACAAGTACCGCAAGAGGTCCGTAAGTTACCAAAGATACCAAAGTTAAGCAGAAAATACCGCGTCAGTAGTCATAGTAGCTCTGAGCTCTACTCAGCCTGAATAATATTACACGGATATACTATTTCCAGCACGACTTCACTTCAAATACTTGTGCATATATATATATATATATATATATATATATATATATGAGATGGGGCTACAAAAAAAATGAAGAAGAAATGAGGAAGCAAAAACTGATGAACGTTAAGATAGAAGAAAAAGAAACTTACCTGATGAAAAAATTTAAAAACCTGCTAAAAGACAAAAAATATTTAAAGCAAAAATAAAGAACATTTCAAAAGAAAAGTGAACATAAGATATATAGAAAAAATTAAAATCGAAATAAATATTTGGAATAGAGAACATAAAAAGTATAGAACATATAAATAGATCCAAAATTTGAATTAACTGAAAACAAAAAGTAAAAGGAAAAAGAAAGAAAAAATGTATGAAGCAATTAAAGTATGAAAAAAATTAAAAATAAAAGAAAGTCTTATTTTATGCAAAAATATACAAATTAAATACGGAAAACTGAAGATAAATGGTAATGTTTGAATTTTTTAAAAATTTTATTAACTTATAAAATAAGACGATATTAAATTAAAAGCAATGCTTGGAAAGTCATTGATTACATGGAAAAGTGAGCGCAGAAAAATAATGTTCTTAAGATGTTATTAAACCTGGAAAAAACAGGACAAATCAATAAAACTGGAAAAGTACAGGACAAGATAAAAAGACATGTGAAAAATTTTCTTACTTAAAATATTGGAAAAATTGTACTCTATTCAACATTGCACTAAACTGGAGTTTTTGTCTATTATTTTTCTTTACCACACATCTTTGATTACTCAGAATATGAAACATAGATGCTTGCAAGAAAACAGAGATATTGTATGTTGTGCTGAAGTTTCATAATTCAAATTTGTTAGCCATTTCGTGTCATAGGCGTAAATATTAATTCCGGGACGCCTATATGTTTGATTCATTTTCACGTGATATGTGTCACTCCACAACAAACAATATGTTACACATGTGCTTGTACAGCAAAGGGCATAAATATTGTATCAGATCTTCGATTTTGGCAGGTTTAACAAATTGAGTATACACGGGCACGCGTACGGCACGTCAGTCTGATTTGATTAAATATTCTATTGTATAACGAGAAACATGAGTTGTTCGCCCCGAAGACATTTGCTTTTGGTGCATTCGGCTAGTGAAATCAAACAGAATTTCGTTGGATAATGACATGTGTTCTTGGAAAATTTGCAAGCGCTCACACACAAAAGCGCACGCACGCACACATATATATGCATATATACATATATGTAACTATATATATATATATAGTTATGTGTGATATACAGCGAAATGTGCAAATATATATACATATATATAATGTATATATTGCAATTTTGAAATTACAATTGTTTGAAAAGAATCACTACACAATAATGTTCGCGTTTTGTGGCGTATTTTTTAACATATCGACCTGAACATTAAAAGTATTGTTAATAACATTATTGTTATTGTTATAGTGAAACATGAAAATATATATGTCCTGATATAATACCTTTTATAAATCATTGTAATAACAAAATTACAATATTAAGGTCTACTCTGTATCGAGCACTCTTTATAAAATAAATGCTAGAATATTTGGTTTTAGACTACGTGTTCCTTGACTTTCTCTCTCTCTCTCTCTCTCACACACACACACACACACACACACACATATATACACACACACACACACACACATATATATATATATATATATATATATATATATATATATAATTTCGATGACAATGACATACCATATGTTTTATATATGGTTTCATGTTATCTTGTATATTTTTTTTTATTTTTTTCAGTAAATTTCATGTTAGTATTAAAGGTATGTTTCACTCATCAATCCAATTCGGTAAATAAGTACGTTGGATATAGACCAAGTTTCTCATCCCTTGTTCCCTGTTTAGAATGTGGTTTCCGGCTTTCTCTTTTCTAATATTTTCACTCTTTTCTTTTTTTCTTTTGTTTTCAATTTGAGTAGATAGACTAAACTATCGCCCTGTTCACATTCCACCCACATCTATTGAACTGGTAAAGAGGCTCATTACTTGTTCCCTGTTTAGGATGTGTTTTCCGGCATTCTCTTTTCCAATCTTTTCACTCTTACCTAGCCCCCTGCACGTCAGTGGCGTTACCGCCTTGCTCGGGGTGATATGATTAAAAAAAATCATTTCAGTGAGTTAAATTTGCTCATTTCATCAGACCACACAAAAAGTGGATGAATTGTCCCTGTAACTTCGGAAATCTTGGTACTTTTTATAAATCGTGAAATATATAGCACATAATAAGTTTGAAGTTACAAAAAAGACCCGGTTTTTGTTGGAATACAGCTAAGCATCTTGGAGAAATAAACAATCGATAAAAGTAACATTTTTTTAGGTTTTTCCCCAACCTTTGTATCAGTTTAAATTTTTGTTTGTATATAATGATATCAGAGGTTGATCTACTAGTGGCACTATTTTGGTTGAATTTGAGTGAAGTGTCTTGGAAAAATGCATAAAATCTGAAAAAAAAACCACCCGAAATTATGTTTGTCGTTTATCTTTTACGAACCCTTTATATTGACTCAAAACTTTCTTGTGTTCATTAAAGGGTCGGGCATTGATCTACATGTTACTTGATTTTAGTTGAATTCTCATTAGGTGTCTTGGGGAGGGGAAGTTCATAATTTCTATGCCTTTCCTTGACTTCTGCCGTAAACTCTAAGTCTATTGGAAATATTTTTGCGTGCATCAAAAATTTGTATCATAACTGTCCAGTGAACCAACTTTGTTTGAAATCGGAGAAAGATTTTTGGAGGAAGATGGATTGTTATAATAAACACACAAACACACACACACATATTCATTTGTATAAATATAGATTACAATTTATTTTCTATTTTTTATTCTGAAATTTTTTATTTACTTATACTTATTACACTATCTTTTGTATTTATTTCTTATTACAATATATGTTCTAATTATTCTTGTATTCTGTTTTATATATAATGCAATTAACAAATCGTTTTCTACTTATAGATATTGCTCATTCTTCTGTATTTATTATCATTATTCTGATTTTCCATTTAATTTTATTACTTATTCCTTCTATTTATTTCTTATTACACTTTCTTTCCCACTGATTGTCATTACACGATCTTTTTTATTTAATTCTAATTGCACTTAGATTTCTATTAATTCTCATGACATTTTCATTTCTATTTCATCTTATTATATTTTCTTTTCTATTAAGTTTCATAACACTTTATTTTTTATTAATTCTTATTACACTTTGTATTTTATTTATTCTTATTAGATTTCCATTTCTATTTATTCTCCTTTAAGTTTTCTATATATTTCTTATTACACTCTTTTTTCAGTTATTCTCATTACACGTTATTTTCTATTTATTTCTTATTACACTCTTTTTTCAGTTATTCTCATTACACGTTATTTTCTATTTATTTCTTACTACACTCTTTTTTCAGTTATTCTCATTACACGTTATTTTCTATTTATTTCTTATTACACTCTTTTTTCAGTTATTCTCATTACACGTTATTTTCTATTTATTTCTTATTACACTCTTTTTTCAGTTATTCTCATTACACGTTATTTTCTATATATTTCTTATTACACTCTTTTTTCAGTTATTCTCATTACACGTTATTTTCTATTTATTTCTTATTACACTCTTTTTTCAGTTATTCTCATTACACGTTATTTTCTATATATTTCTTATTACACTCTTTTTTCAGTTATTCTCATTACACGTTATTTTCTATATATTTCTTATTACACTCTTTTTTCAGTTATTCTCATTACACGTTATTTTCTATTTATTTCTTATTACACTCTTTTTTTTCAGTTATTCTCATTACACGTTATTTTCTATTTATTTCTTATTACACTCTTTTTTCAGTTATTCTCATTACACGTTATTTTCTATATATTTCTTATTACACTCTTTTTTCAGTTATTCTCATTACACGTTATTTTCTATTTATTTCTTATTACACTCTTTTTTCAGTTATTCTCATTACACGTTATTTTCTATATATTTCTTATTACACTCTTTTTTCAGTTATTCTCATTACACGTTATTTTCTATATATTTCTTATTACACTCTTTTTTCAGTTATTCTCATTACACGTTATTTTCTATATATTTCTTATTACACTCTTTTTTCAGTTATTCTCATTACACGTTATTTTCTATTTATTTCTTATTACACTCTTTTTTCAGTTATTCTCATTACACGTTATTTTCTATATATTTCTTATTACACTCTTTTTTCAGTTATTCTCATTACACGTTATTTTCTATTTATTTCTTATTACACTCTTTTTTCAGTTATTCTCATTACACGTTATTTTCTATATATTTCTTATTACACTCTTTTTTCAGTTATTCTCATTACACGTTATTTTCTATATATTTCTTATTACACTCTTTTTTCAGTTATTCTCATTACACGTTATTTTCTATATATTTCTTATTACACTCTTTTTTCAGTTATTCTCATTACACGTTATTTTCTATATATTTCTTATTACACTCTTTTTTCAGTTATTCTCATTACACGTTATTTTCTATATATTTCTTATTACACTCTTTTTTCAGTTATTCTCATTACACGTTATTTTCTATTTATTTCTTATTACACTCTTTTTTCAGTTATTCTCATCACACGTTATTTTCTATATATTTCTTATTACACTCTTTTTTCAGTTATTCTCATTACACGTTATTTTCTATTTATTTCTTATTACACTCTTTTTTCAGTTATTCTCATTACACGTTATTTTCTATATATTTCTTATTACACTCTTTTTTCAGTTATTCTCATTACACGTTATTTTCTATATATTTCTTATTACACTCTTTTTTCAGTTATTCTCATTACACGTTATTTTCTATATATTTCTTATTACACTCTTTTTTCAGTTATTCTCATTACACGTTATTTTCTATATATTTCTTATTACACTCTTTTTTCAGTTATTCTCATTACACGTTATTTTCTATATATTTCTTATTACACTCTTTTTTCAGTTATTCTCATTACACGTTATTTTCTATATATTTCTTATTACACTCTTTTTTCAGTTATTCTCATTACACGTTATTTTCTATATATTTCTTATTACACTCTTTTTTCAGTTATTCTCATTACACGTTATTTTCTATATATTTCTTATTACACTCTTTTTTCAGTTATTCTCATTACACGTTATTTTCTATATATTTCTTATTACACTCTTTTTTCAGTTATTCTCATTACACGTTATTTTCTATTTATTTCTTATTACACTCTTTTTTCAGTTATTCTCATTACACGTTATTTTCTATATATTTCTTATTACACTCTTTTTTCAGTTATTCTCATTACACGTTATTTTCTATTTATTTCTTATTACACTCTTTTTTCAGTTATTCTCATTACACGTTATTTTCTATATATTTCTTATTACACTCTTTTTTCAGTTATTCTCATTACACGTTATTTTCTATATATTTCTTATTACACTCTTTTTTCAGTTATTCTCATTACACGTTATTTTCTATATATTTCTTATTACACTCTTTTTTCAGTTATTCTCATTACACGTTATTTTCTATTTATTTCTTATTACACTCTTTTTTCAGTTATTCTCATTACACGTTATTTTCTATATATTTCTTATTACACTCTTTTTTCAGTTATTCTCATTACACGTTATTTTCTATATATTTCTTATTACACTCTTTTTTCAGTTATTCTCATTACACGTTATTTTCTATTTATTTCTTATTACACTCTTTTTTCAGTTATTCTCATTACACGTTATTTTCTATATATTTCTTATTACACTCTTTTTTCAGTTATTCTCATTACACGTTATTTTCTATTTATTTCTTATTACACTATCTTTTACATTCAGTCTTATAACAGTTTCTATTCTATCTATTCTTGTTAGGCTTTCTTTTCATTTTATTCTCATTGAACTTTTCTATTAATTTCTTTTTAAACTTTTTTCAATTTATTATCATTACAATTCTTTTCCATTAATTCTTATTAAACATCCAATTCTATCCATTCTTCTTTGAATTATCTTTCTCTTTATTCTCATTAAACTTTTCTATTAACTTTTTATTATACTTTCTTTTCTACTCATTCTCTTTACACTATTTTTTAGATTTCCTCTGATTGCACCTTTTTTCGATTTCTATTGTACTTCCTGTTCTATTTATTTTTAAAACATTTAAAAAAATACCCGACTGGTACAACAGAGATCCATTTGTACTTTTATTCTCAGGCATGTTCATGTGTATGTATTTTTAATAGCAAACCGAAGTTTATCTATGATTTGACGGAAACTTGCCAAGAAGAGTCACATTGAATAAAAAAAAACGAAATATTTTAGACGATGGATGATATACAAGTCGATACCCTATCAGTACTGGCTGGGTCAAAATGAAGATGTTGTATTATGTTGGACAACCCAAAACCCCTAATGAACCTTGACTCAAAAATCACTGAGGAGCTGTGCTAAAGCATTAAACAGATACATTATTCTCTTAATCTCACTATATATATATATATATATATATATATATATATGTGTGTGTGTGTGTGTGTGTGTGTGTGTGTGTGTGTGTGTGTGTTCAGATTTCGATTACAAAAGATAGTTTAGACTAATGAAGAAGCCAGTTATTCGGCTAAAATTTGTATTTACTGCTCATATTCTATCGTATTTGTATTGTTTCACTAACCTATCTGATTCTAAATCACTTGGTTCAAAAAATTGTCCGATTGTAACAGCACGAAAGTTTTGACCGTTGTCCGGACCATTTACAATTCTCAAACAGCTTCATGAATGTTATGCATGGCGACAAACACATTTACTAGTATGAAACGTGTCTTCTTTAAAATAAAAAAATACTGCATTTTCAAATTAATTGTTAAAATTGGCATTGTGTGATTGGAAAATGTTGATTTTAGAATATTTTTGAATATTATGTACTGGCGCTATAGAATAACAAAAACTGCAACAGAAATCACACTAAGGGGGAGCATTCAACAGCAGCTGCAGCAACAATGGGCATCACATCAAACTGAAGGCAAAATAAGTATCTAAACAGGATATTAACTCTGCACACAACATCAATTAAATATTTAGGAAGAAAATAACTACTAGAAAAGCTATAACTAAAATTGGATATGCGAAATCTGTTTCGACGAAAACATTTTTAAAATATTTTTTTATAAATATTAATCTTTCGTTCAACGAATGCCAACGATTTTCTCATACGAAATCGCTAATATTACAAATACACTTGGTGTAGTTACCAAACTTCTTTTTCAATCACAATATCTATTCATTGTCACAAGATAGATTGGACATTTTCTGCTGTTTCTGATAGAGAATGTATTGTATGAGTTAATATTTTTCTATGGAAATAGGTTTTTTATATTACATAAGGAGGAAAATTTTATGCTATAATTTAACGATGAATTGTAACTTCCGGACTCTGCATACACATAATTTATTTACTGATCTTTGATTCAAATTGTTTTTAAACTTTGAGAAAGTGTAATGCAGTTGAAGACGTTTTTTGTTTCTTTATAATTTTAGCATTATTATGCTTTCGGAACAAGAAATATTTATTTCATAGTCATAATGCTCATTATTTCTCGTAAGGTCGGATTTTTTCCTGTATCTTTTGAAGCAACGATTTAATTGATATTACCAAAAATCATGAGGAAAACACTTTCTTGGTGAAAACGACACAATAAATATATTTCTTTCAAGTATATAATTATAACAAAAATGTCATATTTTTGGTTGTGTTTAAGGCGACAAATATATAAGCAACAAAATAATCTTCAATTTAAAAATTCATAAAATAAGAAACATCGTGGGAGTCTGCTTAAAAATTAACTTATTTCTGCCTTTTTATATGAAATTTTGCTTACTAATAAAAGCTGGGGTTAAGTTATTCAGAACTTTTTTTCCCTTGAGAGAAATGCAGATGTATTTGTTATTTGATTTCATAAGGAAAATTTCATTTTCCAGCCGTTTACTGGAAGCGTTACCTTAAATAGCTGTAAGTTTCAATAGATGTTTTCATTTTTCATTAAAGTTACGTTATGTTAGGCTCTTGTAAAATAAATAAACTCTACTGCAGAAAAATACATTTATAAACAGCAACGTGATCAAATATATACGAATTTAAATACATACAATATTCATAAAAATGCATTGTTGCACTTGAATTCAAATTTCAACGAAAATGCTAATATTAGCCATTACTTTTCATTCTTTCATCATACGGGAAGTTTTACATCCACTGGAATGACCGGGTGTAATCGAGTTTTATTTTTTCCTCTGAATTGTTCCTTAACAGCGGTATGCAATAATATGAATCTAGTTTCGAGGTGTATGATAAAATTTGTTTGGCCTTGAGAAATAAATTCACATCCGAAATTGCATCAGATTTTATCATACCCAGTCATTACTGTCACGACCGTCGATCAGTTGCACTACGGCCATAGTATGCGAGTGACATTACTCTAAGAAAGCGCACCCCACAGAAACACACTAAGACGCCTGGCAGAGAGATAACGGATATTGTTGATGTCAGTCTTTTTAACTGTCAGTAATATCATCAAGGAAAAAAAAGAACTGGATCCATCGGTCAAAAACGTAAAGGAAAATTCTGAAGGGGAAAACAACGCCAAAAGGCGACTTATAAGTGATCAGAGAAAGTGTAAAAGATACTAAGAAGATATTATTCGTTTTGTTTTAATTAATTTGGACGAGGCTGTACAATGCCATATTGTTGGTTATGCCATAATTTTCTCTCTATCTATATATGATATTCATTTCAGATACTGCTGTTGAAGAAAATAATATAATTTGCATTACTTAGTAAAGATTCATGTTTTCGTAGTGCCAGTGCACAATATTTCCTGAAGGATTACGTTCACTGACACCTCTATATCTAAAATAAACATTATTACCTTGTCTGTGTTAATATTTGTCTATCTGCCACCACACACGTGCACGCACACACGCACGCACACATGCACGCGTGTGTGTGTGTGTGCGTGTGTATGAGAAAGAAGACGGAAGATAAATTTTGTGGTGCTAAAAATTTCTCGGTTTGACCGCGTTTAAAAATTATTAACAAATTATTCAATATCAATACTTGCAATCTTCCCTGATATACATTCCAATACTTTGAGTATTATATTTAAAAACTTTTGAAGATATAGAAGCGCCTTAGCCCTCTTTGTCACGAAGAATAATCGATTACACGAGGCCGAATTTGAGTGTATAAGCAAGATTACTTTCGACATAATATCTCTTACGTGCCCAGTTTTGTATCCAAATAGAGTGAACATCTAGAATCGAAGTCTTTCTATCAATCCGACATATATGTAGGGCATTACACGTTATTTTTAGTGTCACCCGTATCTGAGTAGACGTTCTGATTATTTATTAAACACTGTAATTGTTTTCGTCTTCTGGTTTGAAAAATATTATTAAAGAATAAGTGCGCAAATTTTTTCTATGATAGAATATTTATACTGCTTTTGTCATGTCCCAAGAATGACATGATTTCTAAAAAAATTCAACAAATTAGGTAACAATGTTTTCGATGTTTAATTGCTGCAGTACTTTAATTAAAATTAGTTTCTCGCGAGAAAAAATAAAATCGGCGCTTTCTTTAAACTAAACAACGGTAAATAATATAAAGTATCTTTTTCTAGACATCAGCTGCTTATATTATTGCCAACAGCCGAGTGGTTAGAAAATACACTTTTTGACTATGACACCTGAATTTGAAACTTACCATGGATTATTTTTATTTCAGAAAGATGAATTTCTGAAGTTATCGACCTGTGGCGTCAAACACAACTCACAGCGTCTTTGGAAAGTGCATGAATTCCAAGAATTGACCCATGCTTTGGCAAATTGGGCAAACAGACCTGTTTAGAAGTCGTCAGTTATTGTGCATATGCATTAGTCACTGTGAAATTGGGGGTATTGACCATGTTTTTGAAATTTATCAAGCCTGATTAAGCACTCATCATCTCCTCAGCATCATTGCAATATAATAAACAGAGAATCTTTGCGAGAATGTTTTTGAAAATGCCATATTAACAAAAACTACTGTGACGTCTAACGTAAGAGTGACAAAAAACGTTAGCAATCCTAATTTTCAAGCGCCTACAAACTGTTCTCCAAGAGGCAATATGGATTCCTCTTTGACAGGTCCACGGCCGACCTGCTAACAACTGTAACGGAGTACATGCTACAGGCCCTTGTTGAGTTTGACGAGGCTCGCGCGGTTTGCTCTGGACATCTCCAAGACTTTCGACAGGGTTTGGCACCCTGCCCACCTATGTAAACTACACGGTTATGGTATTATCGGTCGCCTGCTAGACCTAATCCAATCTTTCTTAAATAACCGCAAAATGAAGGTCGTTCTGAATGGGCGTGCCTCTTCGTCCTACAACACGAATGCTGGTGTCCCACAGGGCTCTATCCTGGGCCCGACGCTCTTCCTTATTTTCATCAACGACCTCCCAGATGAGATCAAGTCCCAAGTAGGCATCTACGCAGATGGCACTACAAAATACTCCCGCCAGTAACAAACCTCTCGTGGCGGACAGACATAATCTTGCTGCTGACCTTGAGCGGGATCTACACTCTGTGGTGAACTGGGGCAAGAAGTGGCTTGTCAACTTCATTTCATCTAAGACAAAGCTCTTGTCTGTCAACCATTACAGGCAACCTCTTCTGCCTCCCATAAGCATGGACCAGGTGATTCTCCCGGAGAGTAATACACTACGCCTCGTCGGACTTACCCTGTCCTCAGACCTCAAATGGAACCACTATATTGAATCCATAGCAAAATCTACTGCTAAGAAGATTGGGTCACTATGTCGATCCAGGATGTTTTTCCACCTGAAACCATCCTGCATATATACAAGTCAACCATCCGTCCGTGCATGGAGTACTGCTGCCATTTATGGTCAGGTGCCCCTGCCGTTCTCCTCAGTGTTCTTGACAAGCTCCAAAGGAGAGTCTGTAATGTGATAGGTACTGATCTGGCGACTCGACTGCAGCCACTTTCCCATCGTCGAAATGTGTCCTCCCTCTGTCTCTTCTATAAATACCTTCATGGCTTCTGCTCGGATGAGCTTAAGTCACTGATGCCTCCTCAAGAGGTGTTTACCCGTGCAACCAGACTGGCAACTGGGTCCCACCCATTCACAGTCAGGTTAGCCAAATCCAGACGACAATTCTACTCCTGTAGCTTCCTCTCTCGCACTTCCCGCCTGTGGAACTCACTCCCGTATTCTTGCTTTCCTGACGTCTACAACCCCCAGAAATTTAAATGCAAAGTTAATACTCATCTACTAACCACTGGCCTCTAGCTCTCTCCCCTCCCCTGTATATCCTTTCCTTTCTCTCCACCTATGTATCTGTCATCGCACCTGCTTTCTAAGCTTTCTATTGTTCCTTTCTAACTAGCTTGTACTACTCACTCTTTTCTAATTAATCTTTTTACATTTATGTAACCCCCTGCACATCATTGGCGTTTCCGCCTTGCTCGGGGTGAAATGATTAAAAAAAAACAAAAAAAAACTTGAACATTATCAGAAATGAAGTTATTTACGAGCAGTACAATGTTATATGCTTATCATTAACAAAAGTTATGAAAGTTATATTTTATGTACAAGGCCAACTAACATAAATATTGAGAAAAGAATGTTCAACGTCGATCTAGTGAGGAGAATATTACTTAGGAAAACCTAATGAAAGCTTTTGTTATTTAACATTTTCAAATACTGAGGTGAAAATGTATTGTGTGTACTGTCTTTTTTTAAATTCATTTCTGTTCTGGATGTTGATTTTGAAATCCACAGATCTTCTTTTTGACTGATTTGCCATTATGTTATTTGGAAAAGTAAAAAATTCATTTCCTATTGACATTTCCAAGGTTTGTTTATGCACAGCATGTATTTGAGTAAAAGATTGGCAAGAAATTTATAATTGGAAATATATACGAATACACCGATGAAAAGGAAGCTTTGTTACATTACCCAGGTATATATTTGAAAAAAAGCAATAGGGGGAGAATTTGGCTACTCAATATATTCTAAAGACCCTAAAACAAAAATCAGAACAGAGAATGTTCAGCGTGAATATTTCTTGGAAATCGACTGAATAATTTGGAAAAATATCGTGAAAATGAAATCCATTCTCGTGTAACGTAGTGAAACTTATGTGCCGGAAATTCACTTAGAATATAATTAGCATAATTTGTTTCTCATACCGATTATCGTTTATTTTGTAGCGTGATATTTCTTAAAACATTTAAATATCAATGAATATCATAATACTACGAATAGAATGATAACGACCTACTAAAAAGAGATTATATTATTAATATTAATGATTCTTAGCATGAAGTACAATAATAATAAAAAGTAACTTTGGTTTAATAGTCAGAGATAGATAAAGAAACATAATAGGTAAAAACGAGAATATATTTTAATGAATATTGCTAATAAATTCGCAAAAAAGCTAAATGTCTACTGAAATGACTATCCAGTAACAATGAAATCGTGTTAGCTGCTAATGCAAATGATGATGCTAGAGCTTAATAAAAAAAAGTATGCATAATTGTTCATCACATCAAATATAAAATATTTGGATGACTCAATTCAACGACTGTTTCCGACACAGCATTGGCATGACTCGTGTTATTAACCTCAAATTCTTTGTTGAAATCTGAATGTTTATCATTTTGCAAGGTATCAGATTTCTTTTCCGTTTGTTCATAAATATTTCCTTTAAATAAAATATGATACGGCGCAATTACATTCGAATATTGCTGAATGATTTAATATCGCATGTTCAAAAAATCACTTCTGTATTTCCGAGATTACTCAACAGTAAAGAATTAATCATATTGGTAAAAACTACTAATACATTCCATACCAATAAATATAGATACACACAATGAGACATAGCAACAGACACACAAACGCACACATATAGAGGAAAACACTTACACATACACACGCGCTGGCACACTCACGCACATATATACTATATTTGCTAAATATTTATTTTAAATGGTTGAAATGATGCTAACAAGGAAATATCATGTGCACATATCACAGTAGTCACTGATGATAACACCGAGGATTTCGTTTCACTGTTTCATGCTTTAACAAAAAATCACACATCGGGTGCTCGGTATTCTAAATAAATCCATATACACGATTTCAAAGACTTAATGACGTTAAAGAAGTTAAAATCTCTAACAAGTCAGTCAGTCAAGTGCCATACGTGATACACTCTTGGGCGATCATGTCTCGAAAGAGACATGATTGACTGGTCAGAAGATTATCCCGCAGTAGGTTGCCATTCCTTTCTGCGGTAGACTGGTTGCCGGCCAAGGCTATAGAACCCAATCTGTCCTGCTATTTAACCCATAACTGGAAGGAAGAGACGGATTAATAGTACCTTTCCCAAGGGTATTTGCGCGTAAGTGAATACAATGGATTCGAACTCGGCACCTCGGTTTCTCGTTCCGAGCCGATATCCACTGTACCACAACAAGTACAGTAATAAAAAAATATAAAAGGCCTAAATGTAACACCTGTCTACTAAGTAATGTAAAGTGTTCAGCGTCTATAATGTGGTATTCACATTCATCGGTTAGAGGCTAGGATTGCGAAGCGAGTCGAATTCCAGTGGAATTCATTCATTGAATCACATGTACTTCACAGATGGAAAAAAGAAACTTAAAAACAGAAGAAACTTTAAAAACAAATCAGATCTTACTATCTTAAATTGCATATAAACACTGCCATGAGCTATATATATATATATATATATATATATATATATATATATATATATTTAATCATATCACCCCGGGAAAGGCGGTAAGGCCACTGGTGTGCAGGGGGCTACGTAAGAGTGAAAAGATTGGAAAAGAGAAAGCCGGAAAACACATCCTAAACAGGGAACAAGGGATGAGCCTCTACACCTGTTCAATAGACGTGGGTGGAGTGTGAACCGGGCGATAGTTCAGTCTATCTACTCCAATATATAGTTAGTTAGTTAGATCAGCTGAATCTGAGAAGGGAACTAATGTTTAAATGTAGATACAGGAGCCGGTTTAAACTATGTTAAACTTTTAGCCCCTCTTTCATTCTTCTGAAAAGTTTTCATATATCACATTATTCTACAGAATATATATTGTTTAATTGTAAACCATTGTTACATATGTTAACTGTTTTTTATATATATATATACGGTTTTTTATATGTCTATGCTATTGGTTACATATTTGTTTTTGCTGGTATTTGAGTGTATATATACATATAGATATCTGTACGTTCGTATGTTTGTATATGTATATATGTATCTATGTACGTGTACATATATGTGTGTATGCAGGTATGTGTATACGCTTTTACATGTGTATATGATTTTATGCGTACATATTCATATTTTTACAGTACTAAAAGTATACGGTATTATAACTGAACTGCTGACCCGAAAATTTGCATACACTATGGTATTATTATTTTTATTGTATTGTTAACCGAATAATTAGTATAATTTTGATTATATAGTGGTGTGGTGGTAATTATGATTAAAACGAATTGATTAACTATTATATCTTAATTGTTTAATTTTCTTAGGTTTTTAAGAAAATTCCAGTTTCTTATCCTTTCACTAGTAATATGTACATTTATTTTTAAACTTAACAGTTAAATTTAAACAACTAAATTTAAATAGAATAATTAGGTTTACTTTTAAATAAAAAAAATACTTTTTATTGTATCATATTTGTTTTGTTGATTGTATAATTTTTTTTATATAGTAGCGTGAGTATTTTGTGATCACAACAGATTAACTATTATCTCTTAAATATATTCGTAAGTTTTAGACTCCAATTTCTTTTACCGTTAAGACATATTGCTTATTGATTTTTATTTTCTTTATTTTCTCATTTTCTCCTATCATCTTTTCTTTCTTTTTAAATGTATTCCTATTTTAAATTTATTCTATCATCTTTTATTATTTATTACTATTTTAAATTTATATTTTTATTATTTATTCTTGTATTATTTATTCCCATTTTAAATTTATTCTATCATCTTTTCTCTCTAATTTATATTTATTCCTTTGGGTTTTTTTTTCCTTTCTTTTTCGTTTGCCCTTCAAGATACTTACCCTTTCTTTTAACCTTTCTTACCTAACCCACTTTCTTTACGTTTCAAATCCACGGGTCTGCCACCTAACTGTTAGACGAATGTATCTTCAAACTTTTGTTGACATTGGCCGCTGCGCGTGTCATCTGATTTTATGTTGCGTGTATATATGATTATGTTTGAATATATGTATGTGTTCGCCGAACAGATGTATTGCTTCTTAAATTTTCTCTTTTAAGCGACTGTTATTTCCATTCATTTCTTAGGTCTTTGTGAATCCGCAGACAAATCTGTTTCACTGTATCACAGATCATCACTACGGTTAGACTCCGATTGCTTTTAACTCAGGATTGAAACCCGACCGAATTTGCGTCGTTCGGCGATTCTATCTCTGGTCTATGAGCGCTTGGTAGAAGAAGGCAGACTTTTTAGCGTATGTATTGTCATTATACCCGCCCAATAGCCAGACTGCTCTAATCCATTACTGAATGAGCGATACGTACATGCCAGTGTAGCTACTGTTTTTCAAAGTCCACCATTTTTCCAGAGTGCTCAATCAGTGTGTGAGAGCGGAAATATATATATAATAGCAATACTAAGTTTCGATTTTAGTTAACGTTGTCGTATGCATTATAGATTCAAAGAAGTATTAAAAATGGCTCAATTATACCTGTGAAGAAAACTGATAAACACTGTCAGTTTCATTTTCTATTTATCTAATTTCTTTGAATACTTAATCAGAATAAGTTTTTCTATAGAATCGGCTACCAACAGAGATTTTTGATCATATGATGTTTAACTAACGATCTAAAACATCAAATAGGAAGAAAAGGATGGACTACAAGTCATTCCCAAGAAATATGTGTGAATGCCATTTAGTATAGACGCAGAATTGAAAAAAAGCAAGAAAAATTAATAGAGGAAAAGTGATTTCATACAAGAAACTTTTCATAAAATTTAACCACCCATATACGACAGAGAAAATGAATTAGAAAATGAAATTACTTGTAGTACGCATTTAATTATAGAGAACAAATAAGAAAAAAAGCTTGAACATGAATAAACTTCATTCCTTCTAAAACCTGTTACATTACGCCAAGGCACAGGGCAAGTCACAAGAAATCAGAATTATCCTGGGAGAGCTGAATTCCAAACTTGTTCAAAAAAGAGGTGAAGCAATTTTGGTCTAGGACATCGAAATATCCATGGTAGAAAACGACCAGATAATAACCGACACCTGGTTTTAAGAGCACCCAAAAGATTATGGACAAGGCAAAGTCCAGGAGGAGAAATTAAGAACCAAATTTACGACATAACTATCAACAAAAGATTAAGAAAAGCAGTCCTTCACTGTAAAGCTTACACAAGTTCAGACTGTAGATGTAACCACATACCAGTCCAATGCAAAATAATGAAAATACTAAGAAGATTAAAGAAACAGAACACAGCCCTAAGACTGCATTACAATACTCATGAATGACCCGAACCTGTAAGAAATATATACGAATACCTTGTAAACGATATACAAATAACAAATTAGAAATCGAAGCTCAAAATGGGACGCGCTAGGAAGGGTTCTAGTGACATCAGCAAACGACATCATTCTGAAGGAAAAAGCAAACCGGAAGAAAAACATGTGGATCACCGAAGAGATTTTTGACCTGATGCAAAAGTGACAGAAATCGGCGCCAAGATATTAAACGGACTACAAGAGACTGGAAAAGGACATAAGGATAAAATATATAGAGCTTAATGAAAGATGGCTCAACGACAAGTGCGCCGAAATAAAGAGACTTAGCACAACAAATAATGGTGACATCCATAAAAACTAAAGGTCTAACTTTTTTAATACAAAATCAACAAGAAATTTTTTGTCAGAATTCTCGGAAAACGTGGAATTTAGAAGTATATTTTAATGATAATCCATCTCATCAATATTATTCTAAGCACACAGTGGTGTATGACCATTGTCTTCATGCATTTTATTTCAGCATTGAATTCATAAGGCATTATTTTTATAACATATTAGTTAATAATATTGTGTATCACGAATACTTCGCTAGAGAGTAGAAATAGGTCAACTTACAAATTCAGTTCAAATTCCTTAAATGATTAAATAGTGGAAAATATATTCCTAAATATTTTAATGGGATAAACGCAAAATAGAAAGATTCACGTTGTAAGTAAAATTTATAATTCAGTAAAACAGAAGGAGTTACATTGGAATCCTAACATTTTAGTGCCCTAGCCATATTTATCAAATATTGAGAAGCCATTACACTTTGCAGTATAGTTTATTTAATAAAATATTTTAATTTATTAAACTTGATTTTTTTATATTTGACATAGACATGTTGAATTTAAAAAGACAATCACAACTATAGTGAGATATGTAATTTCAAATAATGAAAATAAATTAATAATGATTTGAAGAATGCATTGGAAAATGAGATGTGAAACTCTTTCGCAATTCCACATTTACTCATACATAAATATTTAGACAATCGCACTAAACACAATACTGATCTTAAAAATATCTCATAAGTGTGTGTTGATAGATGTGGCATTTTCTTGAAAATCACTAAATTCGGGGGAATTTGAAAAGATTTTAAGCTACTCAGAAGTGTAGTTAGGTTTTTAAAAAATGTGGAATTTACATGCCAATATTTATGTATGTTCAACAATTGGAAATTGGATCAATTAAAAAATATCTGCAGAAATACTATAATACACCCTTTAAGAACATTGAAAAACAAAATATTTTAGAGACAGCAATTATTCTGCGCTACGTGCTTCTTGTTGGAAGTGTTGAAATTTGTAAAAGAATCACTGAAAGTTATTTCTGGTTTTGAAAACATCAGCCTGAAATATTTAATCTCACCTTTTCATCAATTCAAATAGCTATTTTTTATGTTTCTCCCGCTGTTATACTAATCATAATGAAATACCTTTCAGAAATATACGGCCGTTAAAACAAACTTGTACCCTGAAAAAATGTTTTCAAGGATAATGTAATATAATATTCATATATTTAAAAGTATCCAACTAGACTTTGAAGGAAAGAAGAAAAAGAAACTTGAATTGATAGGATAAAATTTATCCGGTAGTGTTTCAACAGCGTTATTTTTTTTTAACAGAATTGACTATTGAATTCAAAAAATCTTGAAATGAATATGAATTCACAGAAAATCATGAAACATACAGTGCCCAAAAAATTTACAGCGCATTACAAAAATGTTTATTTAGATATTTCTAAAAGAGAATAAGGAAAAATTGCTGCTAATAATAAATATGTTTAAGCCTTTAGTGAAGCAATCAGATTAAAAGAATAATCATTAAAATATCCTGGGAAGAAAAACTATTATTTAATGACATAACATTTTTAATAATTTTTTTAAAAATCATCTGTTATTATTTCGTAAAGTAAACAATACTGATAATTACAGCATGTAGGCATTTAGAATAGCCTCCCCTATTAATTATTTTGAATGTTTCTTGTTTACTATTTTTCCATTATTCCCGCTAAAATTCTTTTAGGTCATGATGGTTTTGCGCATTCATTCTTTGAGTTTTTATTTTCAGCTCTGTCTATAAATATTCAATCGGACTGAGATCTGGAGATTGACTAACCGATTTAGAACGACTCTTCATTAATCATTATTTAGTAAGCTTTACAATATGTTTAAGATCGTTGTCATGTTGAAAGACTATTTTGTTACAAGCACAGCGAATGTGCACTTTGACGTAGATTTTTCTCCGAAATATTCTGATATACATGCTACATTCATGCTCTATTATTGGAATGTTCCTTACACATTGGGTACTGAAGCAGCCTTAGATCAAGATTGATACGCCTCTATATTTTACTGTTTGGATAGTGTTTTTTCAGTTAATATTCAGTATTCTTCATTCTTCTGAGATTTGCCACATCCATTCTCCCACTTTTCCGATTGATGTATATTTCCGAAAATGCTGCAGGCTTGAGAAAATGCTCGTTGGCATGATCCAGTCAACCAAGGACATGTTTTCATTTACGACTTTTTTCTTTGAGGCTTCGAAAAGATATCAAATCGACGAAATGAACGACTAATTGCATTTGAATTAAATTTTTTCAGTTTCTTCTAGCTTAATTTGTAGTTCTTTAAACGTAACTCGGAACACGTTGACAGTATTTCTCGATAATAATCTTGCTGTATGTTCCGTTATCATTCTAGGACGACCAGAGCACTTTTTGAGATAGGGGGTAGAGAATTGAATGACACTTCTTCCGGTAACAAACTATTGTAATAACAAAACTCAATGGCACATTTAACTGATTAAATATATTCCTATAAACAACTTAATTTGTCAGATCGTCTATCATTTTATCTATGTTTAAAGAACTTTTGACTGCAAAAGATTGACGCAATACTTTTAATACGCCCCGAAAGTAATCATAAAATTAATCTCAAACGTTATAAAAATAAACAACCCTATCTGAATTAGGAACACTCTAGTAACATTTGAACACCTTCATAAAAAAAGCATTTGGAAATTAAAAAAAACATGATTTTAAACTTTTCAGTTACAAAATATATTGCTTTATTTATGCTATAATTTCTTAAAATTTATGAACAATCTGATTGTTTGACCGACGAAAAGTAAAAGTATGTTTCTACGAGCAGAAAGAGTGTAATGTATCTTTGTTGGAAATACCTCTGAAATATATTTTGTAAAGTGTTGAAAACTTTTACGGAATAGTGTAAATACGATTAGAAAAAGGTCAATGTCTTCAGATATTTTAAAAGGATAGGGAATATACCCACGACTGTTTTTAATGAGAGAATAGCGACTATATGTTCTTCAACATACTGAGACGATCTTATTCAAGAGTAGATTATATTGTATGTTTATTAAATCAGATCTGTAGAACACTGTCTTGTCCCGAATTTTAGGTACACTTTCTGCAAAATTGCGGCTTATTGCTTAATTTGAACTGAGGATATAATTCACACTCTGACAACTTATAACTCACTTAATGAATATTGATTACTTACATTATGAAATCAATTCGTCATTATTGAATAGGTCTCATGATTAACAGTGAAATTTGTGCAATGAAAATCCTAAATTTAACATCAGAACGGGTATATATATATATTCATAATTAAACATTATCATATCTTTCTAATATTACTTCTATCACAAACATTGTATCCCACTTATTCAGTGTATGAATGTGTGTGTGATGTAAAGGTTACCAAAGCACGAATAGAAACTAAACTGCCGATTAAAAAACTTTAAAAATCTTTTTTGATCATTTCGAATAATTTTCTTCATCTGCCGTGTTCTTTCAGGACGTAGGATATCATGGACTTTTACTTGGCTCTGTCTCTTGTGGCTCTCAAAAGATTTTCTCTTTCTAACAGAAAAGCCCCGTTCCGTTAACCTTTGGCTCAATCCTAAAAAGTACGTCTGGCGCTGCTTTCCATTGTCTCCCCTTCCATTTAACCGACCTGTGAGTATTAACATCTGCAGGCCCCTCTTTCTTATTACGTTTCTCTGGAACCTCATTTGTCTCTTCCTGATATTTAGTATCAGTTTTCTTTTCGTTTACATTTTTTCCAACATTTCATAGTTACACACGTGCTCCGTTCATGGTATCCTCAGTATCCTTGTGTAAAACCACATTTCTGCTGCCTCAACCATACAGAACAGAGATATCACATAGAAATCCAGCACGCTTTACTTTTTTTTTGTAATGAGATTTTTCTGTTCTTCACTACTGCGGTTGGCTTCTGAAATAGGTTTTTGGCCATGCCAATGCGGCTTTCAATCTCCATGTGGCACTTTCCATCCTCTGTCAAAAAACTTCTGAGCTATTTGAATGATTTTACTTGTTTCATTTTAGATTCTTCAATTTGCACTAGAAAAAAAAAACGTTAGGACAGTTAAAATCGAAATAATTGCAAAAGACAGGGTTTTTAAACACGGAATGCCAACCCATATATGTGAAAATCAGTTATGATTTTTAAAATAGCTACTATAGAAATTGAATTTGTTAAACGCTCTTTTCATAACACATGCGAGTTTTGCTACGACCACTAAAGATGTAGTGCTCCAATGAATCCAACATTTTACGTAACAGAGAAACCTGATTGCAATAACTCGGGAATTATTTCTATTATCTTAATTAAAATCTACCCATGGGATATATTGCGATTTGGTATTCCTTTATCCTTAAGGCATTCTTAGACTGATAGGAAGAAGTATGACGTGTTCTCCAGTTGGCTGTGTCTAACCCGGTCACGGAAACCAATTTTGATGCGGTCCGGAACCTGCTGTAGATACGGCACCAATGATGACGACGCTCTCGGGTCGCTAGCCGAGATATACTCCTCACAGTAGCTGTTCTTCGAGTCATTTTTTACAAATGTGTTTCTCCCTGCCCACGCTGTGAATTTTGATCTCATGAAAACACGTTGAAAACCCGGTAGCCGTTTCTCTACCACTTCAAACCAGACCGGACACACGCGCACACTTATGTTGATAAAAAAGAACGGCACAACAAAAAGAAATGAATAAATTCGATGAAACCTGTATAAGTTACGGAAAATCTTTCTATACAAAAAAAAAAAACAGCACATAGATATAAACAGACGTCGAATTCCTATTCTTACAACGGAGCCAAAATTCTTAGTCTGAGATTAATGGTTGTTCACTTCAATAGGAGATTTAAAATTTTCTTCAAGTTTTGACCTTTTCAAAACTATGTCTTATCGGGGATTTTCGCCGAAGGTTTACGGAAACAGCCAACTTTGGGTTTTTGTGTGTGGGAACGGGATAATTCGTCTTGTCACCTTAGCTCGGTGCGGCAATCAATCTCTCAACTTTAACACTTTTTCGGCTCTTTCTGTTTCTATACATCTTCAGCCAGGAGCTCTATGGAGAGCAACCACTCTTTCGGTCTTGGTTACGGTTGGGAACACTTTTCCCTCAGTCGTTACATCTCTTCGCCGAGAACCGACTGAACGCCAACTCATCTGATTTTGTCCTTCTCGGCTGTGGTTTTTATGCGTGTCCCAAATTCTCTTGGGAGGTGGGTGATGGCCACGCGGTGTCCATGCAATTCAAATCTTTAACCAGCTCTCATCATGAGTAGGGGTGATTTTCTCCTCTTGGATTAACCAATGAATAGCAATATTTTTACTGATGTAATTTCTTTTCTTCTTTATATTTTTTTAGATTTTCAAATTTATAAAATCTTTTCCCGGCTAAATTCGGGAATTATGGATTTGACCTCCCTTAACCCCATCAATAATTTTCGACGTGTTTTGACTACCTATATTTTCCACTTTCACCAGTCATGGGTGCCAAGGCTTCTATCCGTTTCTGATTTAGTTACACAATGGCTGCCAACGATGACCAGCTGCAAAAATATTTTCCTTTTTATTCTCTTCACTTTTCAGCTAGATTTTTTTCATAACTTACAACTTTTGTAACAAATCTTCTGTTTTAACTCAACTCATATAGCGATTGACAATAAATTACGGAATCAACAATACTACTAGTAATTATTTCTTTCGCTCCGTCGTACGAAACTTAGGATTACATTTTTGTTCTTCACATGCAATATTATAGTATGAAGCATTTTTACAAGCAAGGCAATTACGTGTTACAGAAGCAGTTCTCTGTTGAAACTCTGATATGCAACCTAAAACCGTTTCATTAATTCCAATCAACAATGTATGCTAGTGCATGACGAATAAAAATCTGAGTTGTTGCGATAAAAGTTGTTGATGTTAAGAACAATGATTCATCATCAAAGTAGCTCATCTATTAAATATGTATTACCTATTATAGTTCACCTATTTCAATTCAGAAATATTTTATTCCTAAATTATGTCTGGATCTGACTTTTCTTTAGAATTAGTCCCTAAGGTCTTGTGGTAGAATAACAACATTAAAAAAGTAAAAAGTATATATTGCGCTACGCATGTGCAAAATTATTCCATCAGGTTAACAATGGAAATACAAAGAAAGGCTAATCCTGCTGATGAATAATTAATTGATTATTTGCATGTGAGTCAGCCATTAGCCGACCAACATTGATCATCATGCTTATTAATATATATCATGTGACAATAAAACATATTTTTTTGAAAGACAAATGTTTCCGTTGATAATACATGAATGACATTGAATACAAGTAGAATATCCCATGTGTAATGCTTTGAAAGAAAAGAATAGTTTTAATGTTGTTTTTATCATATAAAGAATCGTTATATAAAGAGCGTACCCGTAACGTTAAAATATCGATATACTGTATAAAATAACGGCCAGACTTAAGAAAAAAATATTAATCCAACCCCCTGAGCGAAACAGAATATATATATATATATATATATATATATATATATATATATATATATATATATTCACAACTCATAGACATAATTATTGCAAAATATAAAATAAGAAGATACTGTTAAAGAACAAACATACGGCAAGGTATTTCATAATTGTTAGTAAATTTTAATAACTATTAGAATGCGAATGGATTGAGCCGACTCTGCTTGGCTACTGTTTTTTAAACGAATTGAGCTGATACTGCCTTGCTAATTGCCTTATTCGCTATGAGTTCGACAGGGTATATATATATATATATATATAAGAACTTATTTATAAATGAAACTTTGTATGTGTGTGTCTGTGTGTCCGTTAACGATAGACTCCGAAACGGCTTAACCGATTTTATTGCAAATTTACATAGTTGAGCTTATAAGCGTCTGCGAGTGTTCTTAGGTAGATTTTGTGTCGAGTTACCCCGACAAATATCGAAAATCGATACTCGAAAAAATCGGGTTATAGAAGGAGCGGTCCGATTTTAATCAAATTTAATACACTCATAGACAAAGACATAAGAAACGATATTCAGAAGTTTCAAGGTTGCAGTTCTTACATTAGTGCAGAAAATCGATAATAAATACATATATAAAAGGCAAGATGTTGGTGTGTGTGCCTGTTTATCTACCTGTATGTCTGTATTTTTTCAGCCCTTTTATTTTAATTTTAGCTCCTGGTTTGGCTCTAAGTAGGTATAATTGTTGTTCTTAGTCACATCCATGATACTATTGACTCACAGGACTGATTTAGCCTTGAAATTTCAGTTTACTATGAAAAAAACTTATTTGATATCGATACCAGAAAATCAAAATATGACTTACAACCATTCATTTTTCTTTCAGTCGACGGTTTCACTTTAACTGGAAAAAACTATTGCTTTTTAGTCTTTCGTTCCAACGTCCAAACAGTCTGTGCTCCAGGACCATGGATTAGTTTTAAAGCTTTCATTAAACCCAAACAATCTATTTAATGTAAATTGTACTATGTTTATTTTGACGTGCATTATTAAATTAGACTATTGCAAAACAACTGCATACATTTTAAAACTATAATAAAACATCAATCAAAAACTTGAGGTCACCTTATATTAAAACAAAATTAAAACAATTAGTCTCACAGTCTGTAATTACCCTACAAACACACAACTAAATCCTCAAGAGAAAAAAATTGTAGGGATACAATTAACATGCCCGTTCGGAGACTGTATTGCTGATATTAATAATAAACCCAATACATATATTGTTTTTTCTTACAACCACATGCTTTCGTATTTTTAAGTCCCACGTTTCTGATCATATTTCAATTAAAAATAATTTGTTAGAAAACATATGGTTGATGTCTTTACGTTAACGTCACTCTGAATGTGGGTCATGTGAGGTGAAAACTTAGAACCCGTCTAATATAATCATACATTAATCTTAGTTATTAATTTCTACATTACAATTAGAAATTAAAGTTAATGTATGGCTTATAATTAAACATTCAGATATTCGATTTCTAGGTTGTATTTTATATATAGTCCTCTGCAGACAAATCTGTTTAAATCTTTCGCAGCTAATCTGTATGGTTAGACATCCGATGTTTCTAACCACGAATGAACCAGACCGAATTTACATCAGTCGGCCATTCTAACTCTACAGACGCCCGGTAAAGAAAGGCGTACTTTAGCGCGTTATATTCAACGTAAGTTAAATAGATCGAGTGAATGCGAAAAGATTAATAAAATAATTAGATAATAGTTAGGAGAAAAGCGTCTTTCATCTAACATGTTTCACCTTTACAAGCGTCTTCAGGGATAGTTTAATGACAAATTAAAAATTCATTAAAGAAATATGTTAAATGAAACATTTTTTATTATATACAATTGTTTGACTGTTTTTAACTTATTCTACAAACAGTAGCTACCCCGGCATATACGCATCGCTCATTCGATAATGAATTGGAGCACGCTAACTATTGGGCGTGTTTATACGCGCTAAAAGCCTGCCTTCTTCTGTCGGACGCTCGTGACCTAGGGGTACAATCGCCGACTGACGCCGATTCGTCTGGTTTCAATCCTGGGTTAGGAGGCGAACGGAGTCTAAGCCGTACTGATGAGCTGTAATACAGCGAAGCAGATCTGTCTGCTGATGATTATAGTATATATATATATATATATATATATATATATATATATATATATATATAATTCCTTTGGTAATTTTTTCTTACATATCAATTGATTCTTACAGACATATTAGTCTGAATATGAAGAATGGCAGTATTATATAACAGAAAATATTATTCATCTGCTTTCTCATGACTTTTAAAAACATAAAGAAACTGAATAGAAAATTTGTCATGTAATGAATGATACCGGCATTTATGTTTCTTATCGTTTGTAATTCTGAGTAATATATTTCACCATTAGTATCTTATAATAGTAATTGTTATAATACCTCATCTCAGTAATAGCAAAACTCTACCCAGTTTTTCAGTTCGCAAATGCAAGATATATCACCTGAAAAAGTACGGATCGTACAACGGCTAAAAATAATGTAGCATTAAATATAATATATGGTTTTAAAACGAAACTGCTATCTGTCAACTACCACAGACACCCTCCTACTCTTCATCAGCATTAACCAAGCGAGTCTCTCTGAAAGTAGTACACTGCGCCTCCTTGGTAACACCTTCTCTTCCGACTTAAAGTGCAGCCATTACTTTCAATCACAAGCTAAATCAACTGCTAGGAAGATTCGGTCTCTGTGTCGGGCTATGAAATTTGTCATACCAGAGTCCATCTGGCACATTTAAAAATCATCTGTCCTACCGTGCATTAAAAATTGTTGTTATATCTTCTCAGGTGTCCCTGCCATTCATCTCAAGGTTCTCGACAGGCTCCAGAGGAGAACCTATCAAGTGATCAGTTCCGACCTGGTAGCTCAACTCCAGCTACTTTCTCACCGGCATGATGTGACTTCTCTCTGTCTAGTATGCACATATTTTCATGCCTCTGCTCCGTCAAGCTTACCGCACTGTTTCCCCTCCACAGGAATTTACTCGAGAAATTTAAAATTTAAATCAACTAAATGCAGCCGCCACTTCTACTCCATGAGCCTCCCATCTCGCATTTTCCATCTGTAGAACTCCCTTCCATATACTTGCTTCCCTGACGGCTGCAATCTTCAAGATTTTAAATGCAATGTCCGCTTGACTCCAGGCATCCCCTCTTTTTCCCCCATCATATCTTGTATCTTGTTATTTTCAATTCTCACTATGCCCTCGCAACTGTCTTCAAGTTGGTATACCCAGCTTTCTTTTGCCATTTCTACGACAATTGCTGTAACTGGTTCGTATTTCTCTTCACTCTCCCTCTGCTTAAACTTTTCTCTTCTATTATCTAGCCTCCTGCGCACTAGTGGTAGTAACGCCTAGCATGGGATGAAATGATTAAAAAAATTATTTGTCAATAAAAATAGGGACAGCAGTTCTAGCGATGTAAATAGTGCAAATATTTATAAGGCCTCATTTCACAAATATTTTTTCTCTGAATGAAATTTAAATAAATGAGAATATCACTAGAGATTACGAAAACTCAGCACATTACATCAGCTCATATGCAAGGCAGCAATATCTCCTCAACGCAATATGAGATAATGAGAATCAGTAATACACAGCTGGATAATAAGTATTGATAAAATAAACTGAAAAATGAGCTATGGTAAAAAGAATGTCACTGAGATATTAGGTTTATATATTCTCAAAATTAACAAAATTATATCACCAAGGAGCGTTAAATTGCCGACATTTTTCTGAAAATGGCATTTAAAAATGAAGACTACTGTCCGAACAAATAAATATTTTGAATAAATCTTGTTCGAACTTACTAAGTTTAAGTCATTCGTTCTCGGAAAAGTGAAACATAGGCAGAGTTAAGGATATGCAGTCCCAAAAGGAATATTTCGAAGTGGATATATTCGTCCTTGCCCGAAGTAGTATGCTGTTAATATGAAATAGCTGTAGCGTTTCCTATCAGAATCGATATATATATATATATATATATATATATATATATATATATATATACTAATAAACATGGCATACAGACTAATATGCTAAAGTTAAGGACTGTCTATGTGTTCTTGTATTTCCATTGAATCGGCCATAAGTGTTCCTGACTTTGTTCGTGCCATAAGCTAGAGGATACCTCCTTGAGTTAAATCTATATTTAACATAAATTGATTTTCTCAACAGTGCGATTAACTTATAACCCGAGTATCCTGCAAATATGATACATTACACTGTACATTATATATCATGCTCAATGTGAATCTGTCCAACACGTTACGCCTTTGATGATTTCTTTTCTTACGGCAACACTTTTGCTGCTTCACTAAAACTTCAAAGAAATGGTATTAATTGATTCGTGAGAGACTGCATTGAAATTTATCTATACTGTCTCAACAGACTTCGACTTTGCAATAACTGGAAATTTTCTCTGTTTACTTGTATTAAAGCCGCACTCGAAACGAATAACTCGTCGGTTCTTGCTTATATATATATATATATATATATATATATATATGTGTGTGTGTGTGTGTGTGTGTGTGTGTGTGTGTGTGTGTCAGATTAAATAAATTGCAAACATTGTGTCTGCTTATTTTAATGAAATTCGTTCATAATCACGAATAGGTTTTCGCGTTTTATAACTGAAAAATTTATAAAAAACAATAGTTTTTCATGCTTTAGCGCATGCATGACTGTGCTATTACAGCATAAAAATTCATTTTTAGGATAATTTTCAAGTCCTAATGAAATCTTAGCAATTTGTCGACAGTTATATTTGAAGCAAGAAGAAAATTTACATAATTATTCTAGCCAGAAACTTTTGCTATTATTTATGGATACCACGACACACTTCCCTGAAGATGATCTCAGAAGTAAATTGAAACTGTATGGGAACATGGGGAAATAAATAATAAAATCATCTATTAATGTTATAGTTTATTTCTTACACCTTTGAAGTCAAATACGCGAAAGATTATCCATGAGTATGAAAGGACTTTTTGAATATTAGTTTGCAATTTAAGCTTGCATGTCTAAAATAAAAGTTTCTACATAAATACACAAACATGTATATATATATATATATATATATATGTGTGTGTGTGTGTGTGTGTGTGTGTGTGTGTGTGTTTATCTGTTTGCGTGTGATGTAAACAAAATGTAGTCAATGTGTACTTCTTCTTAGAAGAACTGAGAGATTAAACAAGAATTTATATATATATATATATATATATATATATATATATATATTATACTGATATTCTCCTGAACATGGCACTTTTCTACTTCTGGTGAACACAGTGTTAAATAGCAGCAAAATTATGAGAGGTTATAGAGGGTGGCAGCGAGTGGGTAGTGGGTAAGAGAATAATGAGAATATTGATGACAGTGGAGTCGACAGAGAAAGAAGCATATGATGGAGGATGCAGGTTAGTGAGATAGGAGAAGACTATTGATTTTACATTTAAAATATTAGAGATGATAGCTGTCAAGGAAGCAATAAAACGAAAGGGAATTCTAAAGGCGGTCAATATGAGAAAAGAAGCTAGTGGAGTAGAATTTGAGTTTACATTTTATTGGTTTCACAGTTTGTCCGAGAAGAGACTGTGGTCTGTGAGATGTTGAAAACTCTCGGGGTTGATGTTGGCTACGAAAATTTGTTGGTGGCTGATAGGGCGATAATTATTGAGGTCAGAGGTTTCATTAGTATTTTTATATATAGAAATCACTATGGCGGATTTCCAGCAAGTAGGAAAGCAACAAGCAGAGAGGCAGTAGTTATAGGGTTTGGAGACAACAAAGGAGAGTTCAAGGAGAGTTGTTTGGTTTAACTGATATAAATATATATAGTTCCTTTATTTTTTTTATTTAACTTTTTAATATTTATTGTTTATTAATGGGCGCGGATAGGAATGTATACATTTGCATATATATATATATATATATATATATATATATATATATATGTATATATCGAAACAACCAACACTCAATAAAATCAACTTTAAAACAGGAAATAACATATTACATTGTATTTGACTACATGGTTTTGTTGTCGTTTCGCGCTATCCCGCGGTGTGACGTCATAAAACCGCATCGCAAACATAAGAACTGCGTTTATTATTTTTGGTAACTATTGCCGTTGCCAAGCGGAGATTTATGTCAACAAAAATAAAATCGTCGGTGATGGTGGATTTTATAATATTTCATTTTAAACAACCTCTCTGAAGATGGCTCATGTGAGCCGAAAGCTTAGAAGAAAACCAATAAATAATTATCCAAATTTTGGAGAATTTTTAATAGACATTCATTGTCTCTTATATTTAACAGCATATGTTTAGAAAATTACTTTCTGCCTCGATATACACACACACAGACATATATATATATATATATATATATATATATATATATATATATATATATGTCTGTGTGTGTACATATGCATATATATATATGTGAGTTTGTATATGTGTATATGTATTTTAATATTTCTATAAGTGTCTTTGCGTGTATAAATGTTCGGAGGTCCTCAATCTCTCCATATATATATAAATATATATATATAGAGAGAGAGAGACGCATACATGGACATTCGAACATTTATACACACAAAGACACTTATATATAGAAATATTGAAATATATATATATAAACAAACATATAAAAACTCATATATATGCAAGCCACGGTTTTATCTTGTATTTCGTACAGGTTCTGTAGTGTGTTCAGTCGCGTGCGTTGTTTTTCTTTGCCTGTCTGTATTGCAAATATTTAATTATGTTTATATTTTCATGCCCTGGAATATGACTGTGTCTGTTTTGCACTAGTGCATACAAGTTCCATGACATTTTAATTATTTTCTCTCATATGTATCCAATATTGTAGCATTTATAGACGTTTTCCAAATCCGGTTATAAAATGTCGCTAAAAACAAATTTAAAATGTCTGTGTGTACATGTACATATGTGTTTACATATATATTTGTGAATGTATATGCTTTTCTATGAAAAGCTCTTTCCTTATTTTATCATTTTGTAATTATTCCAAGAACTAGATTTTGATATAATAGTAGAAAAATAATTAAGTGGAACAATATTTAAACGTAGACGTAATTTACAAACTGGCAATGACTTGCCATACATGAAAACAAACATTAAGTTATCATACATAAATACAAAATTCAATCATCCAAAAAGTATAATTAAACACAAAGGAATAGAACACTGAATGTCTAAAACTTCATCGAACAAATCAACATTTAATGAAAAGAAAAATATCTTTGAGGATGCACTAAGAATGTCTGGCCATAAATACTTTTTACAATATAATTCTCAAACAAACAGACAAATCTAAAAAGTTAATAGAAAACGAAACATTTTCTGGTCCAACCTACAATTTAATTTGGACGTAATGACTAAAATAAGGTGAATATTTTATACTGATACACAGACATTTTCAAAATAAACAGAACTAAACAAAATTTGTAACAGAAACACAATCAGACTAAGGTATATTTGTACTAGTAATTTGTATAGTTTCATAAAAAAAAAACAGAAATATGCTTAGCAAAACCACAAACAACATATGCAACTGCACGGACGAAAAGAAATGTCCACTTCAAGGAATCTGCAACAGAAAAGAATTAATGTACAATGCAAAGGTACGTGACCAAAATGCCTAAAATAAAATATATTTGGGTTCAACCAAAGACATTATTAAAACCAGGTAGTTTAATCACAGGTCTACACTCAAAATAGAAAAAAATAAATATGTACAAAATTGGCTAGCCACATGTAGAAATTGAAATCAAAATATGGAAAAGACCCAAACATATCGAGGAGCATTGTGAAAACAACCAAGCCTTACAACGGTGGTCAAATATGTAGACAGTGCCAAGAAGAAAAGGTAGAGATTATGCTATTCCTAAACAAAAACAAACTGTTGAATGGAAAAACAGAAATTATGACTAAGTGTATCTATACTAAGAAATGCCTTTTAGATCCATACAACCATGGATAAAACGCCATAATTCGTTTTAATTTTAAAAATTGCGTGTTCAAATATTCCCTGACATATGAGCGTTCAAAAAAAAAAGGAAACGTTACGGTAAACGGTAAAATCAGTTATTAAAAACCGCCATTAGACACCACTCATGGCAGAAAAATGGGTCGCGTAATAACTGGTTTACAAATGGAATATATATATATATATATATATATATATATATATATATATATATATATATATGAAAAATTGAAAATAGCTTGCATATATTTTGAATTCATTGATTTCATTTTTAAAAAGTTTCATTTGACAGGATATGAAATTAAAATCCATTAAAAATAAATTCGATCAGGATCGATGTTCACATATAGTCACACAAAAACTCGCTTATAATTGTATATATTAAATGTTTTATTCATTTATGATCTGTGTTAATAAACGACGAGATTTCATTTAAATTTCAGATTTGCAGTTGAATAAAATGCAGATGATCCCAACTTGGCACAATTTGGCATACAAATAATTCGCACATATATTACAGGCCATAATTATTAAATCCCTGTAATATAAAAGAGAAAATTATGTATTTCATATTATTTTTAGTATTTATTGCCATGTGATTAATTCTAAATGAAGATAAAATGATTTTATTATTATTACTTCGCAAAACTTGACAAGGAAAGTTTATATAATTTTTTTATTCGTTCATTGATGAAACTGTAATATCGGTAATTATTAAATATTTATAAATTCATTTGATGCACATGTTATATTGCAGTATTAAAAAAATAACCATTCTTTCTTCGTTTACTATGAAATACATAATTTGTTAAAACACAGGAGTGGCCTTGAAATTATGACCGGCAGTATATATATATCAAACTTTAACTTTCCCGGTTACTTCCGTTTTTCACAGCATTTCTTAGCATTCAAGTTTGTACTGCGTGTTTACCTAACTACACCACATACATTCCCCCGTCAAGCTCAAAGAAGCTCAGTTTCAACAATCAATATATTTTCCAGGCCGCGCCTCTTCAAATCTCTGGATATTACGGTAAACGGAATCCGGTAGCAACGTTTCTGATTGGGAATTTCTGAGGAGCATGGAACTACAGGTTAATTTTTATTGTTCCCAGTTTAACTCTAACCCGGAATGATAGCATCTCCTAAATATTGACAAACAGTTAACCCCCCAAACTAGGGTCAAAATACAATGAAAATTCAAAAAAGGATTTTCATAGAAATATATACATAAAAATAGACATTTACAGAAAAATAAACATTTGTGAATAAAACATATTATCAACAATACATTTTTGAAAGAAATAAATTTATAAATATAACATGTTTTTGAAGGGGAAAAATTATTGCAGCAATACATCTTTGAAGGAAAGAAATTACTACCTGCAATACATTTTTAAATACATAATTACAATTTCTAAAATGAAAAAAATAATTTTTCATAAATATTTGACTCACACAACCTTCAAACTCTAACTTTTCGGAAATAAATAAACCACAGAGGTTGATATGTTGACAAACATAACTCAGATACAAACTTGCTCCATCAAAAATCAAATACAACTTAAAAGTAACGAGATTTCAAGATGTCTATGAAATACAATTTAAATAAACGAGACAGCGGCTGGCTATTCGTCAAAAATGTTTTTCGAAAGGACTTTCAACAATTGAAACGATTTAGATAATATATATATATATATGCTTTCAAGAGGAGCCCCCAAATTGCCGATTTTATATATTTTCTAGTTATTTTATAAGATCCTTCCCAATACTTTTATTTGACATATATATACACACCTCAATATATATATATATGTGTGTGTGTGTGTGTGTGTGTGTGTGTGTGTGTGTGTGTGTGTGTGTGCGCCTGCGTATGTAATGAGAAAAATGAAAGGGAGCAAAAAAGAGAAAGAGATAAAGAAAGAGCGTAATTTATATTTATAGAAGAATAAAAAGGAAGAGAAATAGAGAGTATTATACAAAGAGTGTGGCGACAATGGTTTTATGATTATTTTCAATTTCACGCTTTGCGGCGCAAAAACGGTAATGTCATGCATTGATGATTTGTACAGATATACTTTCAAAACTTACGAGTACTGTATCCAGTTTTAACCATTCCTATATGAATACTACATATATATGGGGGGGTGCGAGGTGTAGTTTCAGTGCAATTTGTCCGATTAACTGACCCGATACATGTCGACTTCGAAGATTCGTGAAGACAACGATATGATGCGTTTGCTCATCTAGGATAGTTTGCTATGAAGCGGACACCCAGTTACGCTTGAATTTAAAGCGCAAAAATCATTTCGAAAAAATCAAGCACTTTCACAATAATATTAAAAGAAAACATTAAGAAAACAACTAATCACAAAGAAGATCAATCCCATAAAATCACACAGAACATCCTATAAATAAGAAAAAAACCTTGTCTCACTTATCTACCTCCAATTAAAAATTGTATCATAAATGTTTCCTCACGAATCTTCGAGGTCGGCATAACCCTGTAGTGACAAATTTATTGCACTAAAACTATCAACGCTCGAAGTTTATTTTGATTTCGAGAACTTTTCGTGAATAAATCTTGCTTTTCAAAATTAACTTTTATCAGTAAAACTACTGAAAAACAACAACCTTGAGTTATAACAATTTTTGGAATTGTTATAGCTCTATACAATATATACATATATATTTCTTAAAATCTAATGTATATCTATTAATCCTAGAGATTTTAAATTCAATAAGTTATTGGAGTATACTGCTATTATTTGTTGTCGCTTACACAAAATACTTGATGATATTTGTGTTTAGCGGTATTATACGGCTTTGACCGCTCAACAAGAAATTTTGAGGACGACATGAGCTAATACACGTCAGTTCTAATGTCGGTTTCTACAGCTAAGGCATGTTTAAATCCTGCTAAAACGCATATCTATACTTTAATAAAATTTTCGAATATTCAGTTTGGTTTATGAAAACAAATGTACGTAATATTAAAACGGGTCATTTACATAAATATGGCAACCATATTAGATATAATAGAATGTAAATACACACACACACACACACACATACTATGCTCTCACCCTGACATTGAAAAAACAGTAGCGACTTAATCATCTAATCTTCTTTCATTCAGTCATCAATCTCAGCACTCTCAGTTACTGGTGTATGTTACATTGTATATAACACGTTAAAGGTCCGCCTTTTTATAACGAGCGCCCATAGCTCAATGGTAGAATTTGCCGACTGATGTCAATTCTGTCGTGTTTCTATCCTGGAAACAGATCTGTCAGCTGATGTCTATATATATATATATATATATATTGGGTTATGAGAAAATATTTAGTTATATTTACTTGCAGCAACTTTGGCTTGATGTTAGTTGGGGTGCAGGATATCAGTTGTGGTGCACTGAATATCGACTCGTAACGAGAAATCTGGGAGCCGAGTTTGAATTCCAGTTGAAATCCTCGCATTCACTTACGCGCAAGTACCCTTGAGAAATTTGTTAATCCGTTTCATTCCTCCAAATATGAGTTAGATAAAACGACACATTGGCTTCTATAACCTTGGATGACAAAAAGATGACAGAAAGTGATGGCAACCTTCTGCGGGATAATTATCTGCCCAGTCAGTCGTATTTCGAAAGAGAAATGATCATCCAAGCGTCTATCCCGTATGACGCTTAACTGACTGAATACCACATTGTTTTAAGAGAATATACGTAAGAATGTTAATATATTGTTTTTAAATTTCACGGAAGTAAGGAAATTAGTGAATTGAACGAGGGTAAATATTAGGATGGTGTCAGTGTACAAGACTAATAGAGAAATTCCAAGATTTTTCAAGGTTAATGATCAAAAGATTAACAATAATGTCAATAAATTCAATAAAGAAGGCCATTGTTGTGTGGAACAACATTCAGGAAACAAATCATCGTGTCTGAGCGTACGAAAAATGGCGCTGAATTGGAAAGTCATCAGAAACCTCGTCAATTATTAAAAGATATCACCAACAGAATGGTAATGCCGACATATATGGTAAGAAAAACTACTTTTACTTTTTTAAATAATCTGATTGATAAGAATGTCTAACTTTTTCAAGAAGATGGACTGCCATGTCATACGAGCAAAGTAACAAAATTAGAGAAATAAGCGCAAAGAATAAAGTCACTGAGATGTATTGACCAAAGTCTTACATGAATTTCAATAGAGCATGTTTAAGAAAACCTTGGCCGAAAAAATCGTCAGGGTACAAAAAAGTCTACGGGTATATCGTGTTGAATACACCGGTTCCCGCCCGATCACCAAAGTTAATCAACATCGAGCCTGATCAGTACTTAATTGGTGATCATTTGGGAATACCAGGTGCTGTAAGCGTAAGAACCAGGAATGGTCCACCGGTCCTCCCGGTTCAGGGGTTGGTGCAGGGCTAACAACCCTGCCCCGAAAAAACAGTTTGTTACAGAAACAGCAAGAAAAAGTTGCTCCTCTATGCACCCTCTGGTAGTGATGGATAAATGACAACAAAAAAAAAAATCCGTCAATGGTCACCCTTAAAGAAACAAAGGGTGTGACAAAATTTGGAACAAGCGAATATTGATGACTTGAGGAAATACATAAAAATGTTCAATGCCAGCACTGAATCTAGTGGATAAAAAACCTTTTAATACTACTTACATATACCGTTGATTTCTGTTAAGTTAGGATTATGTAATTGAATTTAAATTTTCAAAAATAATGTCAGAGAACACAGACTATTCAACACGCCAACATTTGATTTATTTGATTTGTTGGATTTACTTTAATTTTGTTTTATTTTTTACTTCACTGATTTGATTTATTTCTTTATTCTTTATCTTTTTATTATTTTAATTTTCCACTTACTTATATATAAAGAAGAACTTGGCCCTCAGAAACAAAAGTACCTCAATATGTAAAATCACAAATTTATTCGCCTGAAAAGAGTCAACCTTAGACTCGAAACACGTGTAGCGTCAGAAATAACATTATGGACACTTAAAATATCATATGTATAAAATCTTTATACAACAATACCTTTTATTCTATATATATATATATATATATATAGAGAGAGAGAGAGAGAGAGAAAGAGAGAGAGAGTGAGAGAGACAGACAGACAGACAGACAGAGACACTGCCAGACAGACAAATGAATGTGTGTGTTATAGTATATCTATGTACACCTAAAACGTAACAGCTTCAAAAATATCTGGCTGAATATGTGAAGCGATTTTAAATACCCAAGACTGAAACATGTATTTTGAAACATCAGTTCTTGAAAATGTTACTCGTGGTTGAATGTTTTTGCAAGGGAAAAAATAAACAACATTTTTATAATCTAAAGCTTAAAATCAAACATTACAGAAAATTATCATCAGACTTGTGCTCTTCAACAGAGCTTTATATAAAAGAAATGTTTCGATTAAAAGTCGTGATGTTTGTGTCTACACGGACAGCGTTTACAAATCGATTAAAGCAATCAAGTCAATCGTTAGCAGAAAAGCAATAAATCAATTAAGTTAATTGCTTCCTGCACACAGAAAATATTTGTAAACCTTCCTTTAGTGTGTATGTTTTATGTTGTCTATTTTATTTCTGCTAAAGAAAAAAACACTTATAAATCAACGTGCAATTAAGCAAATAATGACGAATTTTATATATACGTAGGCAAGTGGTAGAAAAACACGTTTTTTCTTCTTAAATGTTTGTATACAGGCACTTTTATTCAGATAGCTTTTTTCTTTTGTACAATATTTTAAATTTAGGCGTTTTTATTTTTTTCTTTATTCTTTATTCAAATAATGAATGAATTCTTACATAATATGATCATTTAAATACGCTTCGGCAAATATCTCTGAATATTTAATATTTTAAATATTATTGAAATAGTTACATAAATATATAGTGCTGTGAAAATATTAAGTGAATTTCTAATATAATAAATTAAGTATATATTTATTAAGAGAAGCTAGTATTACACGAATTACTATAATATAAATATGTAATAAATATATTAATTAAAAATTATGATGTGCAAAATTATGAGAACCCTTACATTTAATATTTGCTGCCTCCAACATTTAAGATCAAAACGTCGATAGTCTTTTTCCATAATTTTGAAAGTTTATGGTTGTAGGGATCGTCGATTTATGATCAATCCTTTTCGCAAAACATCCACTATTGCGCGTTATTATGTGGGTTTCTTGAATATTCAGTTTTCTTCAACTTTATCCAGATTTCCAATTAGTTTTAGATCATGAGTTTGACCAAGTCATCTTAAGACTTGCAATTTCTTTTTTCGAATGGATTCTTTTGTGGATGTCAGTCAGTCAGTTGAGTGCCATACGTGATACACGCTTGGGCGATGATGTCTCGACAGAGACATGACTGACTGGGCAGAAGATTATCCCGCAGTAGGTTGCCATTGCTTTCTGCGGTAGACTGGTTGCCGACCAAGGCTATAGAACCCAGTCTGTCCTGTTATTTGACTCATAACTTTCCCAAGGGTATTTGCGCGTAAGTGAATGCAATGAATTCAACTGGAATTCGAACTCGGCTCCCCGATTTCTCGTTCCGAGCCGATATCCAATGCACCCAACGCACATCCACATTTGTGGATGTACCTCGATTATATTCTTGTTTAAAATCCAATTCAGACATTAACACAATTTTGAAGCTAAGGCAATAAAGTTACGTTCAAAATCGATGGTATATTTGCAGTGAATGTCTCAAATGCAACTCACATAAAACTAAAAGTTGCCACATACATGTTTAACAGTTTGCCTCAAATTCTACTCTTCAAAAGATGTATTCAGCGCTCTCCATACACATCGTCCATTGTGTATATGAAAACATTTTGTTTGTTCTAGCTTATTAATATGATCTTTGGAATAGTTGAGCTGAGTGTGCTTGTGCTTATTTTTACTTTTATTTTCTAGACACCTTCCCATAAAACGCGGCATCGTTCCTATATTGTCGCACTGTAGACATATTCAAATTGATTACGATATAGGCCAAGGAGTCTTGGAGAGATGGCGAGGTCCCAGTGCAATTCGCCGAACTAGATGTCTACTTGTTCTTCAGGTTATTTTTTGCTGACAACCACTTCTTAATTGCGAGCTTGTTATATGAATGTCCGTTTATAAATAATTTGTAGCAGGAATAGACATACACATCAAGTCGTTCTGACAGATTTAGTGTCCTTCACATCATTATGTTCTCCAACTATTGCGAATTTTAACAAATGTTCAGGAAGTTTTTAGGGTCTTTGCATAATTTTCTTAATTTATTCTTAAACTCAACCTTTTGGATACACAATGACTACAGTATGAATAGCTTATGATAAAAGAACAGGTTTCATTTTTATTTTTACTCGTGCATACAAATTATTTACACAAGAAATCATGGAAACAAATATAGAATGTGCAAACGAAAGGGTTAACTTAATGTTGTACATCTTAATTTATACACTTTTTTACTGAACTAATAAGTTTTATCACTTCTGGCCACGTTTCATTTAGTATAAATGTTCCCTCGGTTCCCGTCTGGTAAAAGCGATCTAAATAAAACGGTGACTGATAAGATGAATTTATCATTTCATTGAAATGAATTATAATTTATAACCAATTCAGATGATGTCTTTTTCTTTTATATAAACCATATCACTCTTTATAATATCCATTGAGCTCTCTATACTGATCTGTCGCTTAATATCTTATAGTAAATAGTTCTTTTTGGAATAATTTCACAGTTAAAAGACTTGACACGATATATATTCTTCTATATTTATATCTATATATCTATATATAGTGTACCAAGGCAACCCAAACCTAAGAAAAAAACATTTCAATTTAGCCAAACAAATTACATTTCATTTAGATATTTAGATATATGATTCTGTTAACATTTCGGTCACTCACGTATATATATATATATATATATATATATATATATAATGGGTATTATTTACCCATCGAAATCTCTATAACAATTCTAATAAGAATATTGGCCGTCCTGTGTATAATCTACATCCTTGTCTAAATTAAATGAAACAAGTCGAATATCTTCATAGAATCTTTTACGTCTTTCTTGATTACGTATACGTGGTCTCTTGGCGTTGTTTTTCAGTTAGGTTTGGACCGTATTTAGTTTGGTTCTTCATGTTGACGACAAGACTGGCAGATGAAGTTCTGACACCCACAATATCCACTATCCTTCTACAAGTTTTGCCAGTGTGTTTGTGCAGCGTATACTTACATGTAGTAACGTCCGTCTCAGACAATGGCTAGGACAACTAATCGATTGTCGAGACAATAGTGTCTGGCCATGATAAAGATCTGATTCAATCACGGATGACGCAATATATTTCAAGGCAAAACAATATTCATTATACTCTGAATATGGGTTCATAATACTACACACAACTACAACTGACCTAATATAAATAGATTACACTATAGCCCTCAAACTTGTCTAAAACAGATTGAATGTTGAAAGAAAGAAAAGTTAATCTGTTGTTTCAAGTAAATTGAATAAGATTGTAGAAACCGAAGCAAAACCTCTATAATAACTCCTTTCTAGCGCTTATAATATTAAGCCGTGCTTGGGATACTCGCGGTGATGTCGTTTATAAATACACTTAACTGGCCTCAACGGCCAACATTTATTTTGTAAATCTACAAATATGCGACTCATTATCGAAATGGAGGAATGTAACAGGATTATCTTCTTCTTTCTTATAAATATGCTTTGCTAACCACAATTACTGACCCAAACAAAACATTAATTTTTGCAGCTTGACAACAACTTCTTACTTAGCCTTTTTTTGATACTCAACCAGTGTTACTTTTCGTCGACGCCTTTAATCTTCGCGACCAATCAATAGTCGATTACTTTATTCCAAACCGGGCGCTGTCTCACATTATGTTCGATTGATCACTAAGCCGGTTTCGATTAAAAGCCGCCTAAATCGGCAGCATTGATGATTCAGACAGAGCTGTAAGCCACGGTACGTAAAGGAAATATTGGTTAAATTAACAGTAAATGTTTACATATATATATATATATATATATATATATATATATATATACACTTAAATGATTTTCTTTAATTTATATATATATATATATTCTTCAATTTTTATTTATATATATATTTTCTTTAATTGATTATAAGTTCAAGAAAAAATATATGTATATTCTTTAATTTCTATATATATATATATTAGATACACTTAAAAATTATCTTTAAAACAACATTTATACGTATTATTAAAGATAGGTTTACGTTTAATGTCTGTCCCTTTCTACGTCACGTGATACAAACAATATCTCAACGAAGGCTCCTCGCAAAAACGCTTGTAACTTAAATTTTAAAATTATTTGTTCCTGATGAAAGCCCGAGGACGGTCTGAAATATCAAATATAATAATAGAGATAAATAAATACTGTCAAAAAATACATTTTAAACTTACAACATTTAGTATTTTTTATATATATATGTGTGTGTGTGTGTGTGTGTGTGTGTGTGTGTGTGTGTGTGTGTGTGTTCTCTTTGGTACAGTATTTGGTTAGATTTTATCACCCTTGCATATAGACACCTTTCAATTCAACCCACTGATTCTATAGTATGTAACAATATTTTCCAAGTTTGTTGGTCTAGCTGCATTCTAAAATTGAAGGTTCTTCTAAGGCAGGCAGTCACGTGACAATACATCTTTCGTGTTAACTCGCTCACTCTCGAAGTAACTGTTGCTCAATTTCTACAGTCCGAAAGCTCAGTGAATCTTGCTTATATTGAGCCTTGCACCAGCGAGGTGGTTGTGACACAACTTTGGGTACTCTTAATATTTCTAAAAGATGAATCAGGGATAATTATTTTGATAACATAATCAACATTCTCTCCTCCGTTAGTGCCATTTAACACTGCTTGGTGGGTGTTCTATATATCTCTAATTTCCCGAAAGTCCACGGGAGCTTTCTTTCTTAATGGTCATTTGATCAATGCCGACATTTGCTCTCCTGTATGAGTGCCCGAGCGGGCTTAGTCCAACCTAAACTACTAAATTTTAATGATCGCTCCCACATTTCTTTCCTATCAAGCATCTGGTGTGTGGGTCAGTTTTATCATTTCAACCTCTATATCTTAGAGGTTTTTAATTACTAAGGCTTTCTCGTTTCGCACACAACCACCGCAAGAAATTTTCTTGACTGGCTCGAAAAGAAAAAAATATATGTTCCTCTTTTTAATTACCAGTGTCGCAAAATTCCCTAAAAAAAAGGAAACTTTATTTCTATTAATTCCGTATCTTTTTCGGACCAGGGATTTTCTGACCAGCTGTCTCAAAGGGTCATAAAGTTACCCCATTATTTTTCATGCAAGGGAAATATCTGTTTCACATCAAATCTTTAGACAGCTGTCATTTTATCAATGGTCGTTAAATTTTGACAATAGTTGAGACTCACTTTCCGAGATAATCATCATTCCAAATCTGCCGACAAGAAATTATTCATAATCCTCGAATATCGTAGCCAGCTAAAAAAGGTTTAACTCCAGCGGTTATTTGTTGTCTCTGACCTGTAATTCTATTTATCTGTTTTTCTTTAGTCTATTTTTTAGAATATCCTTCATCTTGTTTCTAATTGATGAAGACGAAAGAAAAGTACTCCATTATAATCTCTTCTCCTTCTCTTCCCCCTTTTTTTCGGTACCAGAAATAGTGTTACATATATTCAACATCTTTAAGAATACAACAGAATCTCCATGATATCCTAACTGTCATGAGGAGTGAAGTAAATACAAATTTTAAAATTTAAATAGCAGTTTAATATTTACATGCTTAATTATTTTAAAGTAACTAAATAAAAATGTGTTAGTAATAAAATATCGCAAGATTCTTAAAATGTGGCAGACATATCAGTTAACTCGACAAAATCAATGTAATAATATAATATAATAATACAAAATATTAATTCTTCAAAACACTCACTAAAATATACATTCATCTAACTTCATGAAAAATAGGAAACGGCGCACATACAATACATAAAGTATCTCACATTCATCTGAGCATTGATATCTTTGATCATTTAACGGAGGAAGGGAGGCAGAATTAAACTAAAGAATGTTGAGACAGAAATAAAAGAGACCAATGCTCTTTCATCTCTGAACAAAAATCTTAAAGACAATAACCAACATTTAACTAATTTAATTTGGAATAGGTTTCCAATATTCAATCCATTCAATCCATTTATTCAATCCATTTAGAGATATGTCCTAATTACTAACCGCCATCTAAATCAGCTTCTCTTACTTGACACAGAAGGTTCAGTCATCATTTGCAAAATACTGATGGAATATTAAGGCACACGGTAAAGATATTACGGAGTGTCGGTAAAAATGTAGACGTGCAAGACACCTACTTCAACACTCCTATTTAAGCAACTATTTCTCCTTGATCAGAAAAGAACAACGACATCGGACTTCTATGGCATCGCTGACTACATAGTTCTCTTGTGAACAGATCCTGAAAATAGTCACGCGATTGTAATCACTGTTCGTTTATTCGGCAATGTGACTCACGCGACATATTAGATAAAATATTTTCCTTACATTCTTTTTAACTTATCAGAGCTCAATTCTTCATAATAAGCAAGAGGACGAACCAGGATTAGCTTCATGTATTTCCCTGCTATCTCTCGGATTTATAGCACTTTCTTATCTTGATTATTGTGCCGTGCCGATTTGCTCTATCAAACTATTTTGGTTAATCCGATTGTAATAATCAGTAGCGAACGACATAATTTCCATTATTACGAATGGGATTTAAACGTCGAAAATTTAACTGCCTCTTCTACTATCCTCTAAGTCTCTCGGGACTCCGAAGCAAAGTTGATGAATGTAAGTACCCTCTTCAATTCTGGAAAATACAGCTTCTCATACACATGCTTGTCACCAAAGTTCTGGTTTGACAGCAAGTAGTTTATGGTTTTTGAAATTTCTCATACACTGGGTTTTATTTCTTATTTAATTTATAAAATGTTTCGGTGTATCAAACTAGCCTCTTACGCTTGCGAATGAGACTGTTAGTAAGTTTGCTTTTAGTGGCTCGAGAGGAATAAATTCCCGCAAATTGTGGCTTCACTTCATTGCTACCACTACCAGTTATTTCAGTGACATTTTCGCCTTTGCTTGAACAGGGCACTATAAGAGATACCAAAGGGGTCTTTTTGACAACAAGTCCCAGCTGAAGGCAAGCTCATACAGGCGTCACGGAACAAGTAGTTTCACCTCGAGCGAGATTTATGATACTTTCTTATCTTGACAGAAATTGGTGAGATAACCACTTACGCCACATTTCCAGCACATTTGTCGCTTCGCTGTGACAATGACGGCGTAATTCTTTCCTTCCATCACCAAGCTGTTTGGATTGGTGATAAAAGTTTCACTCGAACCTCTACCATATATTCTAGATTAACACATACTGAATGGCCATATGGCCAAAAATAAAAACATATCGTAAATGTTCTCCGACAATAGAATCAAATTCTCGTAGACCGTCCCCTTGGTTTTATGCCGTTTTCGGTATTTTTTTTTTTAATCATTTCACTCCAAGCAAGGCATTCCACTGACACTATTGCGCTTGGGGCTACAGAGGGGGAGGTAAATAGGAAGAGTGATTAGATATAGGAAATGTCAGAAGGGGGGGGGTGATAGATAGTTGGGTGGGTGGGAAAAGTGTTTGAAAGAATGGAAGTTAGTTTGTTAGGAGGTGTCTATTGACCTTACACTTAAACTCCTGAAGATTGTAGCCGTCGGAGAAGCAGTCACGTGGAAGAGAATTCCACAGTCAGGAAGTGCGAGAAAAGAAACTGTTGGAGTAGAAGTTGCGGTTGCATTTTATCGGTTTCACTGTAAAAGGGTGGGATCTAGTTGCTAATCTAGTATCTCGTGCAAATTCGAACCTAGGGGGCACCAGTGATCTAAGTTCATCGGAGCAGAAGCCATGAAAGTATTTATAGAAGAGACACAGGGAAGCCACGTCGCGCCGGTGAGATAGTGACTGCAGGCGGTCTGCTAAGTCGGTATCGATCACATTACAGACCTTCCTCTGTACCTTGTCTAGAAGCCCAATGGGAATAGCAGGGGAATCCGACCAGATATGGCAACAGTATTCAATGCACGGGCTGATGGTAGATTTATAAATGTGCAGGATAGATTTAGACGGAAAAAAACCTCCGGGCCCTGCACAGAGAACCGACTTTCATAGCAGCGGATTTAGCAATGGATTCGATATAGTCATTCCACTTGAGGTCCGCTGAGAGTGTGAGACCAAGGAGGGGTAGTGTTTTACTCTCTGGGAAGCAAACCTGGTCCATGCAAATAGGAGGTAGGTACGATTGTCTATGGTGATTAATTGATAGTACCTTCGTTTTAGAAGCATTAAAATTTACAAGCCATTTCTTACCCCAGTCCACTACGAATTGGAGGTTCTTTCCAAACTCGGCTGCAATGTTAGCTTTGTCGCCCGCATCAGGTTTTTTTGTCGAGGCGAGAATAAACTGTGGTGCCATCGGCGTACATGCCTACTTGGAATCTTACGGTATCAGGGAGATCATTAATGTAGCTCAGAAAGATCGTATGACCTAGGATAGAGCCTTGAGGAACACCCGCGTTCGTATGGTAGTTCTGGGAGGCATGTCCGTTTAATAGCACTTCCCATGTGCGGTTAGATAGGAATGACTGGATAAGTTCAAACAATTGTCCAGCTATACCATAGCTCCACAGTTTGCATAGAAGGCCAGCATGCCAAACTCTGTCGAATGTTTTAGATATATCCAAGGCAACGGTTCGGGCTTCACCATTCCTATCGAGTGCCTGATATATGTACTCGGTGATGGTCGTTAGCATATCAGCAGTAGACTTGGTGAAGCGGAAGCTATACAGTTTCTCTGAGAGGAGCCCGTGGGCCGTTAGAAGCTGAACGACCTCGGCGTTGATAATGGCTTCGAACACTTTGCCGAACATCGGAAGTTTGCGGAAATCTTTTGTGGTTAAGTCACGAGGTTTTATATCTGTACAGTTCTCATGCCTGGGTGACAGTACGTCCAGTTGTTAACCGACAATTTCTTGATGTTAGTTTTTCGATCTCTACCAGTGAGGCTGTTATTTTTACAATGTGCTCTTGTGTGTCAGGATCTAACAAAAGCCAGTCATCGGTAATCATATGAGCGTAATTTTTGGTTCGCTCGTTGATCTACACCACATTGACAATATATTTCGTTTGGGAACATCAAATAGAGACCGATTCCATAGCCGCTATGCCGTTGACAAAAAAGACCCCCCACAAAAAAAAAAAAGGGGTGAAAGCAAAACATATTGAAAGAAAATTCATAATACCGAACTCACCAGAACAATATTTCTGCAAAAAAAAAAAAAAAAAAAAATTATCTCTAGTGGAATGCTTGTCATTAAAAGAAAAAAAGAATCTTATAAATTCGTAGTTTATATTCTACCAGTCAGATTGCAACGAATAATGAAAATTATTCTTTGAAAATCTTTTTCAAACATATTTCTCGGCGAGAGCAGATAAATTGAGTGATGATTTTCTCTAGATATTGCTACAAAACGGAACGCAAAAAAGTGAAATTTCAGTTCGTTATCAGCACAAAGTTTGTAATATATATAAATTCAATACATTTGCAATTTTAAAAATCTTATCTGGTTAACGTACCAAGAGTTTCGTGTGTAAATACTCGTCGGTACAAAATGTTGAATTATCAAACATCTGGCTCTGAACATTTTGACGTGAGAATCTTCTTCAGTAAAATAACATACAATTTTATTAAATTCTATCTTTAATTATCTTGTTGCACATCATGTCGTCGAATTATTATACAACCCGTTCCTGTAAGTGCAGTGACAAGCAACTGAGCGATAATAAATAAGAACATGCAAGATTAGCACCTGGGAAGCAAGCAATATAGGTCCGAGGTGCACAATAACTCGTTTACACACACACACACACACACACACACACACACACACACACACACACACACACACACACATATATATATATATATATATATATAATAGATAACCTAAAGAGCCAACAAACCTAGCTAGGTTTATATATATATATATATATATATATATATATATATATATATATATATATATATATATATATTAATGCAGGTTTCATTGAATAATATAGACAAGTTTTGTCTATTCATTTTGTGTAGGATCCGTTCATACCGTCTGATATACTTAGACCTGATAAAAAATTCAACAAATACTGTGATTTTTTGTTGTCTTTTAACGACATCAGCATCAAGTATATCAGACGGTATGAACGGATCCTACACAAAATGAATAGACAAAACTTGTCTATATTATTCAATGAAACCTGCATTAATGAAAAAATGCTGCCAAAATACACACAATATATATATATATATATATGTATGGTTGTTTTACTTTTTCAACTGCACAAAATGGTCAGTAGGCCACCGTTTGTGAAAAAAGTGCCTCGATGATGCAATACATTCTACACAAAACTTTTAAACGTCATGCTCTAACGCTTCGCATTCTCACCAAACACATATTTTATTTTCATTTTTAAAGGAGTTATTACGCACCTCCGCCCTACACCAGTTGCTTAATCAGGTGTTTAACTTACATGTTCTTATTTATTATCGCTCAATTCACTTACATCAACGGGGTAAATGATAATTCGACAATATGTTCTATAAACGTCTATTCTAGGTACGATGATGTTGACTAAATACATCATCAAATTCTCTCCAGATTCACTGCTTTTTTTAAAAAATGGACGCCAAAACATTCTGGATTTTTCTTATCAGAACCACCGGTGAGAATGCGAAGATACATCATCCAATTCTTTCCGGATCCACAGCTTTTTTATACAATCTGATTTGTTCTAATTAGAAGTTCCGGTTTAGCAGTGCACATATATATATTTTTTTTATATGTAAATATATAAACACACACACACACACACACACACACGTGGGCGCGCGCGCACACACACACATACACACACACACATACACACACGTGTGTGTGTGTGTGTGTGTGTGTGTGTTTATAAATTTACATATGAAAAAAAATATATATATGCACTGCTAAACCGGAACTTCTAATTAGAACAAATCAGATTGTATGAATGTCCAAATGAAAAAGCCGTGGATCGGGAAAGAATTGGATGATGTATCTAGTCAACATCATGGAGTGATCACTAATGATGGCGTCGTTATTCCTTTATTCATTTTCCCACAGTGCCTAAGGTATAACACAGAGGCCTACATCAAGTTCCTTGAAAATGTAGTTCTGCCTCGGGCCAAGAGAGATATTAATGACAGAACCTATATCTGGAAACAGCACCAAGTCATACACAGAGGTATATACAGTCATGACTGTCAAATAATTTCAACGACCACTTCTTACTTCTGACCACTTTGATTCCCAGACTGCCCTTTCCTTGGTTATTATGTAAGGGGCGCATGTAATCTCATTGTAACGTAAAAAAATAACTGAACGCAACGACTATAGCAGCATTCACCAACTTCAAAGAGGAAACAGTTTAGATGAGTTGTAGAAGGTTTCAAAACCGTCTGGACGGTGTGGCGGATCCCCACTACTAATTTTACTGAATATTTGTACTCTTGTGTATTTCAATAATTTTTCGATGTATTGTAGTTCTTATTTCTATTAAAATGAATTGTTAGTATTATTTTCGATTTTCACGAAAATTTTCCTTTCGCAAAATATGTTTGTTATTTGTGTGTGTGTGTGTGTGTGCGTGTGTGTTGACGATCATATATATATATATATATATATATATATATATATATATATATATATATATACTTAAAAATATATAAATAAGCATTAGAAAAATGATAATGTGATAATGCAGTTATTTTATTCAATGACTGATTCAGACACAGGAAAATAAATTTTGGAATTTTCAATGTAACTTGTAAATAAATACATTACCTAGTATTCCTCAAGATTTTTTATTTTCATCCTGAAAATATTCTTTAATTATAATAATTCTGACATTGCATCGATTTTGGGAAAGATTTAACTTTTGCATGAAAAAATATTAGCAAACTGTTTAAAATAACATGATTTTCAATAAATACTCTAAAAGAAAAATGCAGTTCCGTTAGGACAAAGAATAACTTTGTACCAGGAAGTCAATTCAATATTAGCTTTATCTGGATTTGCTTTATTTAGATTTACTAGCTTCTCTATACTTTACCTATAGTTTTGTTTAACTTCTTTGGTTTGAACATCGTTTACTAAATTTTCATTATGTAAAGAAACTTTCGAACTTTCGAATTCTCACGTAATAACCATATATTAAACATATTTTAAAAGAAAAAGCTTTATGTAAGTTGCGAGAAATTTTCAAAACTAAGCGTTTGATTTTTTTTATGTTACATGTTGAATGTTTTCGAGATGTTGGCGGTCATGGATCTCCACAACTTATTGTCTATTGTATTTCAAAATATGGCTTGTCTTTTTGTCATTTCTCATAATACTGTTGTGACAACTATGTACAAAAGCACTCGCTGCTTTTCTCTGTCACTCCTTACTTTAAAATGTCGTATGAATCTCATATTCTCCAACCACTCTTCATAATTATACATTCTGTATCACTTCTGTTTACATTTTTACTATAACTCTATTGTTGCTTTTATTCTCAGATCATATCAGCACGTTTTAACTGAAGGCACTTCTTCTGTGAGGACTGTGTCTAGTATTCTCATTTATATAGGAAGAACGATATTAAATAACAATTTAGTACTCTTCTATATTTATGCCTAAATTTCCCTGTTTCATAATATTTTGCTCAACTTTTGGAAGACGTCTTTCGTTATTCCAGTGCGATTTCCAAGTCACATATTACCTCGTCTTTTAAATCACTTACAAGATATTTTATTTTTTTCTAAATACTTTACTTTGGCATCTCCAATTTGCAATTGTTATCTTTGAGTGTTCATTTTGCTAAAAATGATAAATTCTGTTTTATCGAGGTCTTAACATTTCTTCTCAGTTTCCTTTACTAATTTATGTTACAAGTCTAGTTTTTTTCTCTGACTGCTATCAACAATGTGTCATCAGTATAGTTTTTGTTGTTAAAATTGTGGCTCAGTGTAATTAGGCTATTGATTGTATAACCTGTATAACTTCCCTAATGTGATCCTTTTTTGTTATATATTGTCTTCATTTTGACGTTAAGGCTACTCGTTATGTAAAATCTTGGACCTGCTTATTTTTGTGTCTAAATGATGTTAGATGGAAATGTGAAAACTAAAACCATATAGATTAACTTTCCATTTTAAAAAAAGAGTAAATAAATTTTCCATTAAAACAACATGGCCCCGGATGCTGGAATCGGCGGGTCGTTTTCAATTTCCATTCTGTGGTGTTGCTTACACTTTCATATTAATCCATTTAAGAAAATCCGCTTTGTATCCATTTTCTCTATTCTTACAGTAAATACAGTTTTAATTAACTTTTGTTTTCGGGCACATAACTATTACTTCTAGTTTAATCTCTAGTGGCGATATTTGGTACAAATAACCACTCACACGGGTATTGATTGGGTTATTGAATGTTTTCCTCGTGTTCAGTCATGTCATCTTCCATTTCTAGCAGGATACTTCTCAATTATGAATAAATTTAGAGAGATGTCACTTGGCTGAAGGTTCTGAGTTTCTTTCAAACACTGTTTGTACTATCTTAAACTTTTCGTTTTTCACTGAATAATATTTTTGGGCTGCGCTTTAAAAATACGCATTTTGACATTCCTAATAATATTCTTCTCAAAAATCAACTAACGGACATTTTGACATTCATATGAATATCGCTAGACAATACTTTAATACATCTTTGAAATAGAATGAGCGTCCATCCTATTAAGCCCCAAAATATGAAATAGCCAATATTTACACAAAAAAATATCGCCAAGTAAGTCTGATATTAAAAGCATAATGTAATGTATATATGATCACCTGTTAGCAACGCCAGATGACAGGAGATCTTAATTACCAATCAACCATAATCATGGTTCCAGATTTCTCGGATTTCCTTGTATGTATTTGTATGTAATTTACAAAACCATAACAAACAACGATAAAAAATTCTACCGTGTTCCAAATTTCTAGACGTACGAATAATTTTCTTTGTCAACTAGCTGATGCGAGAAATTTTGGCTGCTAAATTATCATGTGTTATTTGGCGTTGATCGCCAAATAACACGTGATTGATAATGATTCTTCCGTTGAATCAGCACACTGTAACTATGGTGGTTTTATTGGTATTTTTATTCAATATTACCACGCCATACACTACGCAAGGATGGTTAAACTTACTAGAAGTAATATAGAATAAAAAAGTTTGTTTGTCCATCGAATGTACAAGCTTAAAAAATAGTTAATCCATTTCGCGAATAATCCTAAACGCTCAGCAATATATATATATATATATATATATATATATATATATATATATATATATATTTAATACAACATATTTTATAACTTCATAGGCGGAAACAAAACATATTGAATATACAAACATTCTCTTCATGTTTTATTAAAATTTCTTCATCGTTAAATTACAAACTATACCTGTGCGATATTTATTATAAAATATATTTTATAGACAATTAAATAACATTGTTGGTGGTGATGAAATATCAAACATTTTAAGTTAGACAGTAATTAATACTTTATCTATAAACTTCAGTAAATTGTTTCATTGATAATAATGCTTTTTTAAGTCTGGTAAATGATCTGTAAAAATTTATAAGCAAACTGTGTTGTTATTGGTTTAGATTAATGAACATCTTTTCATAAATTTTCAATTTAAATTTTTCCCAACACGAACAATCTATCTATCTATCTATCTATCTATCTATCTATCTATCTATCTATCTATCTATCTATCTATCTCTCTCTCTCTCTCTCTCTCTCTATATATATATATATATATATATATATATATAATAATATCAGTAGCGATGATTAATTTGAAAAGCAGGGCATGCAGTCTATTATGCAGAATTAGCTGGAAAGGAAAAAAAGAGAAACCTACATTCTGCTTCAACGAATGCATTAGAAAATGAGAACACTCTTGCAAAAATGTTGGCATAATCTTGTTCACAATTTATCAAATCATCAGTTTCGTAGATATTTTTATTGTGATTTAAAAAAAAAAGTTTAAATAAGTTTCTATCGCTTGATGATAGATGTCATATATGGTTTTGATTAATGATTAGTAAAGTAAAATTCATTATTTTTAAATACACCCTAATAATATTATTTTAATTTAAATTGTTATAATTACGCAAATTAATTTCACGATAATGTTAAGATTTTTTCTTGATATTAACACCAACATTATTATGCACTTGATAAGCGCCTATGTGTGTCTGCATATGAGAATGAGCCGGAAAATCTAATATTGCTGAGTGGGTTTCAACTGGTGTTTAACATGGTTGACTGTGCTAGTGCAGCATCTGTTCGGTGCGTCGTATCTGGCGTCTGATTCCTTCGTTTTAAGCAAAGTCCTGCAAATCTGTTTAACAAAAGTAATTTGGTAGATTACATGCTGTATCAATGTGCTATATTACCTTCTAAATATCTTGCCATTTTTAATTACTCGAAGATTAATTCATTCATATGTATCTAGCTATTGAATGATTCCGGTTATTGTGCAATTGAATTCTGCATTTCTCACATCTTAGTATGAATTTTATCGCACCAACCTCCAATTTGCATGGAACAGGGTAAAACATGACTCCTTGGCCTCGCATTCTCAGCGGACCCTAAGTGGAATGACTATCTCGAATCCGCTGCTATGAAAGGCGGTTCTCTGTGCAGGGCCGGAAGTTTTTTTTCGTCTGAATCTATCCTACACATATATAAATCTACCATCCGCCTGTGCATTGAATACTGCTGCCATATCTGGTCGGGTGCCCCTTCTGTTCTCCTCGGGGTTCTTGAAAAAATACAACGGAAGGTCTGTAAAGTGATCGATACCGACTTGGCAGACTACCTGCAGTCACTCTCTCGCCAGCGTGTCGTGGCTTCCCTGTAACTTTTCTATAAATACTTTCACGGCTTCTGCTCCGATGAACTTAAAACACTGGTGCACCCAGGTACGAATTTGCACGAGATACTAGACTAGCAACTAGGTCCCACCCTTTTACAGTGAAACCGATAAAATGTAACCTCAACTTATACTCCAACAGCTTCTTTTCTTGAACTTCCCGACTGTGGAATTCCCTGCCACGTGCTTGCTTCCCCGACAGCTGCAATCTCCAGAATTTTAAATGTAAGGTCAATACACACCGCCTAACACACTAACTCGCTTCCATTCTTTTAAACGCATATCTCACCTACCGAAACGTCATACACGTTATCCCTACCCGTATATCACCCTCCTTTTGACCTTTCCTATATTTAACCACTCTTTCTCATCACGTTTCCCTATGTAACACTTGTTTGGGGTGAAATGATTAAAAAAAGCATCTTGGTACAGAAACATTTTAACTTGACTTCAGTTCATATCTGCATATGGAATTATTTCAATATTTACAACTCTGATAAAAACACAGCAAAAGTTTTACACCCAAACTCTTAGTGCCCAGAGTGATTACAAACAAATAAACTCTCCTGACTTATGATTCCAAAGAAATGCTTTTTCATGCAAATGAATAGAGATGCAGGTTGTTGTTCTAAATGAAGGAACATTTTTCCAGATCTTCTTGAAAAATGCTAGCTTCAAAACTGCTTCCTAAATATCCGAATGAATTATTTCTGGGGTGAATTAATTGATACCATATAAAATTTTCATGAAAATAGAACAAACATCATCCCTAGTTCACCACTGAATTGGCAGCAGTCAGGACACACGGTAACTACTATGTAAGAGAGCTTTTGCAAACAATAAGTGCGATCTATCAATTCTGAAAAGAAACGAATTAAATCTATCGAATTTTGGAAAATCCCCAACCAAAACATGGGCAAACGCAAAGCGGCTGTGCCCTCAATTATTAATGGCTCCAATGTTATATTGTCCTCGAGAAACAAAGCAAAGATCTTTCCCTAAATCTTTATCTCAAACTCAGCGTTAGATGACAAATAACATCCACTTCCCAACTTCGCAAATCTTACTGAACACAATCTCAGTATTATGCTCATTTCATTATAAGCCGTCTCTAGATATATGCAGTGGCTTGATCTAAACAATCTACTGGCCCAGAGAAAGATTCTAGCAAAGTTATGTAGCCGCTGCTTGAATGAGAGGTATTTAGCAAGCATATCGAAGGTAGCAAGCGTATGTCCGTCCTTGAATAACGCGGGAAGACGATCCTCTCCCACACACTATAGAACAGTTATCAACTTTATTATCAGCAGTTATCTTTTTTTAATTTTTGATCAACAAGAAAATTGTCAAACACCTGGATGAGAAAAATCTTTTGTGTGATGGGCAATATGGTTTTTGAAGAGCACATTTATCTGTTGAAGTCCTAATTAACATTATACACAAAACTAGAAAGGTCATTGATGACAGAGTTACATCAGGAAAATAAGATATCTCGACATTATTAGTCAAAAAGATTTTCTACACATGTTTTCTAGTAATGGATACACTGGAATCGTTTTCTCTTTTAATGAAATACTTCCTCACAAGATGGTCCCTGATGGTAGGTGTTGATGTTCGCAGGTGTCACTTATCGGTTCAACCCTCATTTTTATTTATATAAATGATCTACCTAAAATCCACACCTATTATTTGTACGAGGATATAGCCACACACACCTTGAAATCTTAACGAATAGGGATTGGCAGTTGACCAAAACCGCTTCCTATCCTTCATCTATTTCCAAGTGAGTTAAGAACTGGTTGCTTACATTCAATATCTTTACCAATAAACTGGTTAAGATTCATAACCACCGATCAAACCTGTAATTATCACCAGTCAAAATAAAGAGATGTCGCGTTGAGTAGGCCCTCAACCTTAAGATTATATTAGGCGTCAGTCTCAGACAAGAACTTAGGTTAAATTCCTACATAAATCTATTGCTACAGAGGAAAATATAATGTTCAGCTCGCAGTAACGTGCTAGTAGACACCTGCCTCATCATACAGTCTCCTGAATTTATAAAAAACAGCCCAAGCCGAAAATAAAGTACTGTTGCCATATTTGGGAATGAGCTAATCCAACCTCAATTTCCCGCCTTGACAGAGTTCCAAAGCATCAGCGAGTTCTTGTTGGGGATTCTTTTTTCCAATCCAAACTCTCTCTCACAGTAGGTATATAACGAGTCTCTCACTTTACTCTCCTTACTACCATAGAAAGTGCCCGAATGAACTGCGTCTCTTGGTTACACCAAGTTTAATCTTTGCCCCAAGGGCCACCATCCCTCTTACATATAAGTAAACCCCGTACAATACATCCCTCATTAATTATCGATAGGTAGACTCCACTCAAAAGTCACTTTCCTTCCAACCACGGCCCTATGGAACGGACTCATAAGAAGATGTCTCTCCGACCTTGTTTATCTCGACAACGTTGGAAATCAAATCTATTATAAATTATCTCCATCAGTTGGAAATCATCTGTAATATAAATTAATTTTCCAATTCCTGTTATTTCGATTCAATGTAGACTATGCCGCTAATGAATATATAAATGATTACTTATATCGTTTTAAAATCAATTAAATTTTTGTTTGTTTCCCTTTAATTCGAAAATTAAAAAAGTAAGATGAATTAATAGCCTTAGTATACCTTTTATTGTTTTCACGATTTTAAAAATGAGAATTTCAATATTATATAATTTATTTGGTAGAAAGTTCACTGAAGATCCTAAAAAATGAAGTTGTTTAAAAAATCACATGAACCAGGCACAATTGAATGTTAAAAAAGCATATTCCTCTATGTGCCGTACCCCTTCCAGACGTAAGCGATTATGGCTCTCAAAAATGTCTGACCCATTTAGTGCATAACCCTTGTTCCACTGTCCATATATGTAGATTATACTTTGTTTTCCTCTGTTCTTTTTGCCTTCCGTCTATCCTCTGTGTATAAGATTTTCCAATCCGCTTTCCTCATTATGCATTTTTTAAATTTCAACTGTCGCTTCCTTATATTTAATTAAAGTTTTCTATTTTCCTCTGTAAAACATCGTCGTTTCTCACATATTCGCTTTATACTATTCTAGCAACTTCCTGTAGAATCACGTTTCCGTCGATTGACGTCTTCTGTTTATCTGTGATCACATTGTCTATCATTCTCTGCCATACAGGAGGACGAATATTACTTAACAATTCAGTCATTTTTCTATGTTCCTAACGAAATTATTCTGCTCACGCATAAAATGAAAGTTGCACACCCACCTAAGCATTCCGAATGAAATACACCTGAGCCGCTCTTACGAATAGACCGAGACACAGTCATATTCATATTTAAATGAGCAATATCGTTTATTTTGAACATGTCGATTAATGATGAAGCGTCATTGTTCTTAGTAAATAATCATAGGAAGCGTTGTCTCTTCGACATGGTGTAATGGTTAGTAACTGTTTCATATTAAATCAGTTAAGACTGAATAGTGAGTTAGATTCCCAATGACTACACTATACTTTTGGAAAAGTACCAAATATAAATCACAACTGGAAGATCACCATCTACATAAGGAGGCATACTCAAGTAGAATTAACTATTCAAACATAAACATTTAAAACAAATTATGCATTTTGTAAGTGTGGTATTCACATAAACATTTCAACCTTTATGCGTGAAATACATACTGATTGTACATGAACTTGTGTGCAAATAAAATCTTTTCAAATAAATTCTGAAAATAAATTACAGTGTCCTCCACAGATCGGAATTTATTTAAAATATTTTTAAATCCTCAAGAACTCTACACCCTTTTGTAAAAATATTGGGTCGTACTATTTCTGATGCAACTCAGATTTTTCCTGAAAAATCAAGCCCAGTAAAATTAATTTAAAAATATCTTATCTTTATTTGAAAAAAAACGCATGTAATAATTTTTAAACGAAATTAGTCAACAAAGTAAAAATAATATATTTCAATTTTACTTAATATCTAAATGTCAATTAAAACAAAATACACGCACATCTATTGATTTAGTCATTATGCAGTGGAGAAAAGTGCATTAATATTGTGATTAATTTTAATAGGAAGATTTAGTCCACAATCTGATTCAATTTGTCTTATAGAGAGAAGTAAATGACAGCTGTGTGTTAGTGAAGGTTGTGATGATTACTGTGACCTTATCTACTTAAACAAAAGCGACTACGTTAGATTAAAACTGTGCCAACATTCTTGGAGTGATTAATTTATGAAAAGCTTCCGTGATTTGTAAGATTCAAAACTATTCTCTTTAAAGTTTTTCGTAATATTCACTAGTCTTATCTCGGAAAAGTTTCTTTGAGTGAAGTAAGGTTCCTAATGATTTTACATAACAGAGTGCCACGCAAATATTTTCATCACAAGACAGAGGATATTTTTAAGTATATCTTATACAGTTACATTAATTGAACTTTTACTGCTCGTAGAAAACATATTTAGGTATTCAATCAAGTTGTTAGAGTTTTGTAAAACTTTAAAAAATCACATGAAGAAAATCTTATATTAAGTGACTCAAAAGTTTACAATATATTTTTTAATTAAATGTTTTATAAAAAGAATTAAGATTAACAAGAATGTTCAAAATTATGGGGTTGTGTTTTAGAACTTTCCATATTAATTTAATGAATGCTTTGAGGAATGATTAAAATTATTGCATAATTATATTTTCTTGTCAATCATCCTTTAATCTTTGATAAAATGGGGAAATGCAAAATGATTGATTAAAACCTCTGTAAACAATTTTTGTGATGTGTTGTAAACTTTTACGTTGCACTTTTTTCTTTTCGAGAACTCAAAGAAAACAGAACACATCTCAAGCGAAAACACATTCATGCAATACTGCGCTATGCCAACTTGCATTGTATCAAATATGAAGCATTTTGGGAAAATATAATTCAATCAGACGAAAGAGAAATTGAATATTTTCGAACAAATTATGTAGGAAAGCACAGAAGAAAGAAGGTTACTTAATATTCGCCGGAGAAAACTATCCAAACAATAAAAATTTCTGGCGGATCAATCATTACCTGGGGTTACTTTAATGCCTTAAATTTAAGGAACTTTGCAATAAGAGAAGGGTAGATTAATAGAGCATATTATAGTGATATATTGAAGAGAAATTTAATCAACTGGGCATAAAACCAAACATATTTAACTTTAAATAGAACAGACGTTCAAAATGGCTAAGTGAAACACTAGATCTTAATTCGATTTAAAACTTATACAGATAGCTGAAACTTAGAATACAAAGAAGGAACCCGGAAAACATTTGTGTATTAAAAATATTGTCTTCAAGAAAAAAAATATTAGCGAAAATACATGCAGTAATTCTTAAGAGACAATTTTCAACGCTTACATGCTGTAATTAGCAATATGTACGACCCTACGTGTTAGTAAAAACGAATTAAATAAATGTATTGTAAGTTTTTGTACTGATTTTCTTTGTGAGACATTTTTATTGATTATTTTTCAAATCTGATTTTTTTACTATAGACTTAAACATATTTATGATTAGCAGTAAAATTTTCATTAAGCTGTGTTTGATATACCTGGTAATATTTTCGTGATATGTTGTAACCTTTTGTTTGTTGTTGTATACTGGCAGTAAAGCTCGGCGTTGCTTGGGTGTAATGAAAGCTTTAAAACTAATACATTATCCTAGAGCTCAGACTCTTTGGATGTTGGCACCAAAAACGTAGATTGTTGAAATGTTGATCTGAAAGCCGTAGAACTTACTAAAAGAATGGATGTAAGTCAAATTTGAATTTCCGGCATCACTCTCAAATAGGTTTTCCGTCGCAAAATGAATTTTGAAGGCTAAATAAGTCCTCTGATAAATGGTATCATGGCTGAGACTAAGAACTACAATAATACCTGTAATATAACAATCTGGCCCCACCCGAGGAAGGCTGATGCAAGCGAGGGTGTTTCCGGTCGTTGAAAGGAACGGATGTCGCTTTGACCTTATTTCCGGCAACAGCGGAAATAACTACAGAGGCAAACAGAACAGGTATCTCTGAGAATTACGTGGGCGTGCGTGGACGAGGCAAAACCGGAAGAAAAAGTCCCGGTTCTGGAAGATTATATAAAGACCTCGTCACACGGATTCGCCAGTAGTAGTAGAGTAGAGGAGCGACAGAGATCGGCCGGTGAAGAGAGACACAACAGATAGGACTACACTCCCGTCAACCCATTAGAAGCGCGCTCTCTCAATTCTCTGTTCCCTATTCTACACGGTCCATCGTCATTAATAAAAATATAACTTCATATTTTTATATATATGCGTGTTTGTTGTTTGTCGATATACAACAGACGAATAATTATATAGCGCGCTTCTAATGGGTTGACGGGAGTGTAGTCCTATCTGTTGTGTCTCTCTTCACCGGCCGATCTCTGTCGCTCCTCTACTCTACTACTACTGGCGAATCCGTGTGACGAGGTCTTTATATAATCTTCCAGAACCGGGACTTTTTCTTCCGGTTTTGCCTCGCCCACGCACGTCCACGTAATTCTCAGAGACACCTGTTCTGTTTGCCTCTGTAGTTATTTCCTCTGTTGCCGGAAATAAGGTCAAAGCGACATCCGTTCCTTTCAAAGACCGGAAACACCCTCGCTTGCATCAGCCTTCCTCGGGTGGGGCCAGATTGTTATATTACATACCTACTTAGAACAAAACGCGAAGCAGAAAACCAAAATGAAAAGCTGACAACCGGATTTTGATCAGACCCAATAAGACATCATGGCATGATTTCTAATACCTGAGTAAAATAAGCTATCTAAGGTTTAACTAACCTAAGTAAGTCAATAAAAACTTATCGTACCCATCCGGAGTAAAATTGGGGTAAATGAATTACATTGATAGCTGAATATCGGTTTTTGATCAGATTCGATAAAATATCTGGTGTATCGATTTCCAATATCGGAGAAAATGAGGCGTCTGAAAAGATCTACTAGTGTTTGAGACTAAAAAGTATGATTTTACCAAAGAGCAAATTCTGCAGCAAGAACCATGACAAAATGGCTAAAATCCTGATCTCGATCAAACCTGATCGGATATCGGGGGATCGGTATCTGATATCGGGTGGAAATCCGAAAAGAGTCCATGACCTGACCAGAAGCCTAAAACATATATGTGTGCAGTTTGGTGAGAATCGGATAAAAGTTGTGGATTTGTATATAGGACATACAGAGATAGACAGGCACACACGCACACACACGCACACGCGCCCGCGCACACGCATCTTGCCATTTATATATCTACAGCGATATTGTACATTCAACTTGTTTCTCAAATCTTATTCTACATGAATACCTTAGTTTTGACAAAACGAAAAATTATATCGAACTTGTTCATTGTTGATGCTGACACACTCTCATGTAACTGCATTTGTAATCTAAGCTAAGAAGAAATAAATGAAATAATAAAATGTTAAAAGAAAATGTTGATGATATGCATGAATACGACGCTAGGTAGCTGTATCATTATGGCAGGTGCCTGAATTAAATTAAAATATAGCAACACAAAGAACACGAATAAGATTAATGCCATCACAAATAGAAATATAGAGAGCTGAAAGCAATGACGTCAATATTTGTATAAATGATGAGCATGATAATATTAATAACTATTCCAAACAGTTAGGATTCAGTCAGTTAAGTGTCATACGTGATACACGCTTGGGCGATCATGTCTCGAAAGAGACATAACTGACTGGGCAGAAGATTATCCCGCAGTAGGTTGCCATTGCTTTCTGCGGTAGACTGGTTGCCGACCAAGGCTATAGAACCCAATCTGTCCTGTTATTTGACCCATAACTGGAAGGAAGAGACGGATTAGTGCCTTTCCCAAGGGTATTTGCGAGTAAGTGAATACAATGGATTCAACTGGAATTAGAACTCGGCTCCCCGGTTTCTCGTTCTGAGCCGATATCCACTTTACCACAACGCACATCCCAGTTAGGATTACACAGCGTAAAAGTAGTTGGGTTTTGTTAGATGCGAAGGATAAACTCATATCATTCATTTAATATGGCAGTGAATGATGAACAGTCTTGTTGCAGATTAAGAAGTGACAAGAAGACACTGATATTTGGTTCTACGGAAAGATGATGAGAATAAAATAGACAAGATATTCTGAGCAACGTTGAATTTTAGAGGAAAATAGAAACATAAAAGACAGTCAGTCAGATGCCATATACGATATACGCATGGGCGATCATGTCTCGAAAATAACATGAACTACTGGACAGAAGATTACCCGCAGTAAGTATCTATTACATTCTGCGGTTGACTGATTACAAGCCAATGCTATAGAACAGAATCTTTCCTGTTATTCAACCCAGGGAAGAGACGGATTGATACCAATCCTAAGTTTATTTGTGCGGATGTGAATGCAATGAATTCAATTGGAATTCGAACTCGGCTCCCCGATTTCTCATTCCGAGGCGATATGCACTGCATCATAACGCACACTCAACAAAAAAGACAGTTGAATAACACATAAGAAACGGTTCTTTGAAGAATTGAGACTAACAGGTCATATTGAATGTATGATCGAATGGGGAAAGCAACGAATAAAGATCCTCACGAGATTGTGTAAGTGCCTTGAAGAAAAGTGATTGCGCGTAAAATGAATCTCAAAAACATTAAGAACGAGATGGAGGAGAAAGAGAAAAAGTAAAATACAAAGACAGACAAGAGCAAGAAGAACAAGAAGCAAGAATGAAAAGCAAGAGAAAAAGACGAAGACTTAAAACAAAATGTCGTATGTGTGATTAATCAAAATTCCGGATGTTGAAATTATTGTCTTTGTATATTTATCAATGAACAAGCCGTTGTTTTTTCATGTGGACATTTAGAATAAACGATATTTACTGTTTCAGTGACATTCATCATTTCATTTCATAAAATATGGAAAATTTGTGTGTCATTCTCTTTTTGTTATTCTGTTGATTACAGTGATAGCAACTGGATTCATCAATATTTCTCTGGAGTTTAATCAATATTGAAATAAAAATGTGTTTTTCGTTAACAATTATCCAAATTTTACGATCATTATGGATAGTGATTGAAAAATAAAAATCTTCTTATTTGAAATGTGATTTCTCATTTTTATACAAGATTGATATCAAGAACTGTGGTAATTACCAAATCCATGAAATAAGTTTAATATTGATTATAAGTAAATCATAGAATATATTTAATCATATTTGACCGATAACAGTTGAGTAAATAGACAGTATTGTATGTCAGTAAGGTTACAAATATTACATCACATATAGTGATGAGGGAATCAATTATTACAAATCTAATCGATTCCGGGAAAAATACTATAAACGCAATACCTTAAAAAAAAACAACACGGTTTATTTTGGCAAGAATTCAAAAAGACTAAAATAAAAATGGCAATATTGTTAATATGACATTAAACAGAATTAAAAAGTAAGATATTAGATATACATTTCGCAACTAGAAATTTTTAACTTAAATTGGAATGTATGTAGAGATACCACATACGCAAATTACTGTATAAAAATTTGCAATTCAAAATTTAACACATACGAACCAGTTTATTACTACGCACAATCGCGTCAGTCGGCGATTCTACCGCGGGGCTATGGGCTCTCAGTAGAAGAAGGCAGGATTTTTTGCGTGTATATTATCATTATACACGCCCAATAGCCAGAGTGCTCTAATTCATTAGTGAATGAGCGATGCGTACATGCTAGCGTAGCTACTGTTTTTCAAAGTCTACCATTCTTTCAGGGTGTGAGAGTGTATATATATATATATATATATATATATATATATATATATATATATATATGGAAAAAAACATTAATCTACCTGGTTTTCAACAGTTAGGTATCTTTACGCACAAGGCCACTCTTAAAATAATCTAACACAGGAAGGGTTGAAATAATGGAAGTGAAGGAGGAAAGTAGTTGGAGATAAGACGGGAGGAAAACACATTGGATACAGAAAAAGCATTCGTCTGGCAGACTGTGCATCACAGTTACAAGAAACTTATGGATAGAACGCGTGCGTGAAGTGGAGCATTTTAAAGAAGGTAAAATAAGAAATATTCGTGGAAATATTTGCTGCAGAATGTGTCAGGTGAGAAATTTGGACATAATAACATTTTAAAATAAATCATTGTTTTTGAATGTGAGAAGCAACGTAATGTCAAGATGTAGGCAACTTAAAATTGAAATCCTGGGTACTTTCGAATCCGGATGAGTTTGCATTCTTTGTTAAGCTACAACCACACGTTGCGCGTAAACGAATACGTTTTCCGTCTCTAGTGTGTTTTCCCCCTTACTTCCAGTCTTTTGTATCACTTGTGTACTTTTCTAATCTGAAACAAGAGATATGGTTGTAATAGCGCTTTCTAAATGTCTCTTCGATACAGCCGATGTACACCTTGAAATAACTGATTTCGTTGCTGACCTGACCATTTAATAGACAACCGATCGTATTTCTGCAATTACATGTTCTCACGGTTTCATTTGTTTTTCCATGTCCAATATTTTGGTATTATTTAGGTTTAATAATTAATTGTAAATTTCTAGAGCAGCTATAAGTGAGGTTGACATTATTTAATACGTTAGAGAGCTATTCCAGGAATTTAAAGATCATTTTACCAATTTTTGCTTGCAGTTTCTGGTTAAAAAGTGGATTAAACAATATAACATATTTACTCAGGAGTCTACTGGTTAATGTATGAGAAGTGAATTCTAAACTTGCTGTATGCCCTTCTTTAAGCGATGTTTGTTAAACTACTTTGTTATGGTCGAATATTTTATTCGTGGATGAATTATTTGATATTCTACACTGTTCTTCTTTAAAAATTTATTTTTAATAAATGTGGGGCATTTCTTTATTTTATAATTATTTTTCAACATGGTATAAATTTAATCTATCGGTTTTCCTATTACAATATATAACCAATTAATAATGGGTGCATAAACACGATTCTTTATTTGTCAGACATATTTTTAGACAGTAAATATTATGTATATGTTATATATATAAATAGCCAATAGATCATGAAAAATATAGTAATTTTGTACTACCTAGAAAACCAGAAGTAATTTACTTGATAAATTAGCAAATTTTCTGACTAAATATTTTTTTTCCGAAATCTTCATTATTCAAAGATCATATGGAGTATATGAATATCAGTAAAAAGAAGTTGAAGATTAATCGTTAACAAGGGGTGTCAAAGATTCAAACTACACGGGCTGACTCCGGATATGTTTAAAGCAATAATATCCATTTAAGTGTTAACAGCGAGAAAAGATGCAGTAATACGTGATTAAATCCTAACAAGATTGAATAGAAACAAAAACTTACATTGCAAGAAATTTCGGTCGAATATCAGCGAATTATAAACACGACACGGAGAAAATTGATGAAAAAGAATGTGAATGTATATAAGCTGTAATAAAAGTGAGATAAAAAATAATCCATTTTTAAGATGCTATATGTCGGAGATTACGGTATTTTAAGTATTTTAAATGTAGAAAAGTAGAGCATAAAATATAAAACTAAAGCAAGTAAAGGTTCTGACAGATAAAAGTACACAGTGATGAGACAGAAACGTAATTACAGAAAATCAATGAAATCATGTCTATGAAAAATAATATCGATGTAGATATGCTACTAAGAACTGGTAAGGATATCATAATAATTCACAAAGTTCCCTGGATAGAAAACGGTCATTACGGTCATTTTAAGTATTTCAAGTGTACAAAAGTAGTGCATAAAATATCAAACTAAAGCAAGGAAAAGTTCTGACAGATAAAAGTACACAGTGATGAGACAGAAACGTAATTACAGAAAATCAATGAAATTATGTCTATGAAAAATAATATCGATGTAGATATGCTACTAAAAACTGGTAAGGATATCATAATAATTCACAAGGCTCCTTGGAAGGTAAACGTAAAACTTGTATTAAAGAGACTTTCGAAAATCGCTCGTGACTTGCCGGCTGAACAATTATCTTTTTGCGGAATTGTCTTGTAATGTTTCAGTTCTTAAAAATGTGTAAAAACCAAGGCTTATATGTTTGAAAATGCTACAAACTTATTCTTTTTTTTTTTGAATTATGAGTATTATATGAATTATTTCTAAATATTTACTGCAAAAAGTTGACGAACGAAAATTTTAAGGAATAATGTAAAAATTTAAAAGAAAAGTTGAAGAATTATTTCCGCACGTTTTGTCATATCAGTTCAAAGTCAACGCAAATTACCAAATTGAAATCGATCGAAGCCAATTTTTAAACCGAAACCTAGTGTACTGTTCGCAACATTTGATGAAATCAAAGAATTAAAAATTGTTGTAATTAAAAAAGTTGACATTTCAAAATGGCGGCATTAGCAGTGTATGTAAAGAACAGAAATGTGCTTGTGCTGATTTTTTACTGGATTAATGAAATGTTCAGAATCATGTAATTACTCATTATAAACCCTAGAGAAAATTTTGGCAAAATTAGTTAATGGAAAAGCAGGGGTTTTCTGAAGCCTGTTTTCAAAAATAAGTTGAAGTGTAAAAAAAGAACAAAGAGAAATAAAATAGATAGAAAGAAAAATTAAGGGAAAATATAGAGAAAGAAACAGAATTGGAAGACAGAATGTTTTGAAGTCATTTGAAGAAGAGATTTACTGGAGAAAAACAGCAAGAGAGAACCTATACAACATTTGCCGTATCAACACACAAAGAATTCGTTGACTTTACAATTATGAATGTCAGATAAATGAAAGGTACAGAAAATCTAGTGGTTGACATGAAATGAAAGACATACAAATTTCAGTAGTGGGGATCACGACAGAAAGAAGAGGCGGCGGATACTAAGAAATGCAATAATAAGTAATTATAAAAATAAACCTTCAAACAACACCGACGTCAATAATAATTTATATAAGATGTCGTAGTTAACCTGCTGTTAGTATTCTCGTGTAATTTTGAACTCCAGAATCTCGCCGTTTGCTATGTTCTATGTCAGGGCTACATAGCTATATGATCTCAGATTTTTATGTCTATAGACTGGTTTTTTTCACACGGATAAAAGTAATTATTAATTTATTTTTAAACATTTCACACAAAGAAAAACGGGATCACCATTTGTGTGTGAGGTTTACAGTGAGATAAAATCGGAGATACAGAGTGTATTGAATAAAGTATAAAATATGAACTGGATTCAAGAATATAGATGGCAATTGATGTTACATTTGTACTTATCAGAAAAGCAATTAAATGGAAGAGCGTTCTACAGGAGAGAATTGCCAGCAAAGAGGTAGAAGTGGCGCTTACATTTGACTATTCCAACGGTAATATGGTAGGAATTAGAAGCCAATCTAGTAGCACACTTAAATTAATGCAGGGTGGGAACCTGAGAAAGAAGCTTGTTAGAGCAGTTGCCATAAAAATATTTGTAGAATAGGTAGAGGGAAGTCACATCATATTGGCAAGAATGTGGCTATAAAAAAAGGTGCCATGTTAGGACCGATTACATTGTCGTGAATCGTTATATGAATAACAGGATCACCCAACCAGATATTGTGTCACAATTGAATGCACAAAATTATTATAGATATAAAAATGGGCTAGATCGATTCTGACGAGAAAAACATTCTGACCCGACACAGAAACACAGACTCCCTAGCAGCAGAAATGCTGTATTCGTACTTTTCACACGTGTAATTGTGCTGTGATAAATGTAACGAAATTTATTTGCTGTTTTCTGGCTCTGAGCTGAATTATACAACTTGCTCATCCAAAAGGAAAATATCAGACGATAAAAATGCCTTCTTATTTTATTTATACGTATATGAATATCTAGTTCAAATTCATTTCTAGAGAAACGCTTTGAACAGTTTGCAAAAGCTTTTTAAATATTTCTGAAATAAGTAAAAATAAAGACTATATGGAAAATCCTCTGTAGATAAATTTGTCAAAATAAGTTACATTAAGAATAATACTATTGAACTTTTAAATATTATTATTTCTGTAATTAGCACGAAAATCCCTTCCCCCATTGCAAGTGTTAATATAGGTTGTCGAATTCTTTTCATGAATGAATTAAAAAAAAACTCAGATTTTAACGCTCTCTTCAAAATATTATTTTATGAGCTAACGAAATTACAAATCAGTTTCTATTGAAAACTAGGTAAACATTAAAGACAATTATTATCATTTAAGATGAATTTGCACTCTTAGTTGTCCTAATCTGAAACTGAGTCTCCCTGTCACGTTACTTGCGTTGTAATTTAGTTTTCTTTTACATTTATTCTAAATATTTTATGGCAATTATTGTGCTATCGGTTTGTCTTTGATACCTGGAATTCAGAATTTTAAGCACAATATTTCCGTCACAAAATTGTTAGTTTTAAGCTTGTTTGTTATTTCTGCACTCTAAACCCTCGTTTATGTGACCCTATTTTATGTACGGCCCTCAAAACTTGAAAGGCAATGCCAATTTGTCATCTACTGCCTTTCTGAATGCTTGACTTCTATTGTTGTCTCTCTCATGAAAGTGTTCTCAGATTTTTTTCAATTTCAATGGCACATTCTTTCTTTATGGCCTGGTAAATTTACTTATGAAATGTTATAAAAGAGACTTCCACGAAAATGATACTGTTTAAAATACACAATTTATCTGATTGTCAAATTGTAAGTCTATGCTAATATTAGCCGCTTTCTCCATTTTAATACTACTTTCAGTTGAACCTTTTAAAGATCTCTCTATGAAATGACTTTTCGAGGCAAATTAATTTGTTCTGTCCACTTATTGTTATCGCTCGTACTATGGTTGATGGGTTTCTCTCGCTGGGCGATTGTCTGAATTCATGTTGAGTGCATCATCATTTTTGGTTTAAGTTATATGCGATATTCATTTTAGTTGCCGATATTGTTACACGTTCTCAAATTTTGTGCTTTACTTTATTTCTTGCATTTTTTTTTCTAGCAACGGTATCTAAGGTTTGAAAACAGATGGTTCTAGAACCAACTGGTTTTGTTTTATAGAAGTCACCGTTAGACATTGACCTTTGAAAGCAATTTTAGATCTTTCCGTGTGCTTTTAATAGCACGCATGAGACACAGGTGAAAACCACATTCTGACAAAACACATTCAGAAAATTAGCCTTGTCTTTAAATTAATATGTGGTTTTTTATCACTCTGCGTGTTGCCAAATTTACCTCACGTTCAGCCTTGCTTCTAATTAATTTACTTATTTCCAATACTATAATATCCCTGAGTATGACTATGAACTATAACTAGCAGCAAGTCCGTTGATTGTGAGATTGGAAGTTTTGATGAAGTAGAACCACCTCTTAATTGCTGTTGTGACCATGTTCACATTAACTCGTGTTGATTCGACCAGTTAGAATCTCATATATTGATCATTAGAGAACCTCCAAAACCAAGTTAAAACAGTATAAAAGTTTAAAATACATATTGATAATAAAAAATTCCAACAATATATATCTAAAATAAAAATAAAATAAAGGAAAATGGCTAATAAAGGTTATCAGTAGTTGAAGATATAAAATTTTTCTCAAAATATTACAGTTCAATTTCGCCATTAAAGGAGACATAACGTGTTGATATGCCGTAAAAGAACAGATTAATCAATCTGATACTAAATGGGATACAATGGATATATACATTAAGGCATTTGTAGTGTTTTGAATTAAACATTACGATTTGCTTAGTATTTTTAAAGATAGATGAAATATAGGTGTCATCACTGCTTTCACTTAAATATCAAATCATAGCTTCTGATTTAGATAGGTTTATCGTATTTTTAGAACACTTAGTAGAAGCGTAAATATCAGGGCATCCTCGAAGTTGAATGTGGGATTTTATGCAATACCTTACAATGATTGCCCCAAATCCCTCAGCACTTCCCATTTTCGGGACACTTCAGGAGCTGGATAACGATCTCATACCCTCATGAAAGAAAGGTATTTCCGATGAAGATGTCTATCTGGGGGCCGAGATAATATTACTTTCCACTTGCAGGGCATAAGTGAAATCATTCGCTAGGGAAGTATATGACGCTTCTTCAAATACAGATATCTTCTTCATTCACACTTCATGAGTAAACTTGCTCTGGAGTGAAGCGCTAACGTTTGTATGTGACGTCGTTAAACTTTCCTTTTCTGATGATTTATCTAATGTATAAGTATCATTCAAACTCGAAATAAACGATGTATTTATCCACTTGATTATTTCTGAATAATTAATAAGGTGATATTCGAATAAAGCTTAGACTTTCTTGCACGAACTTGCCTTTCACGAATTTAATAATGTATTAAAATCTGTCAATTGGTATTATCTAAAACTGTTTCTTTAAATGAAGATATAGGAAGGAAGCAGAAGGTTTAAAGAAAATAGCAGACATTAAATATTGACTTGTTTGTCATGATTTAATAAACTGAGACTTCGTAACATATCTAGGATATTAATAGTAGAGATTAATATAACTAAACTCTAATTGTCATCCAAATCACGATGTATTATATTTTATTAGGCAAGGTAATTTTCTTATACAGTATTATGATAAGTGTCTTCGAGAAAATGCGTCGGGAGGAAATAATAAAATCCTTTTTATGCTTATATATATTTTATCCTTTTAAGAAGTGTATAAAAATGACTCCCAAATGTTCTGATCTTTTCAGCACTTAACAAGATTTTATATCTATATTTTAATATCACTACAATTATCTGTTCGGCGATTATTTACACGTACGCGCTCTATTGTTTACTATCTACGCAAATGACACAGGACTGATACTAAACAAAAATAGAACAGTTTATTTTTTCATAGGAAATTTATTAAATTATTCCTTTCTATCTTACGCATACAATGTTCTACATGAATCTTTAAGGAAACAGATATGTATGGATAGAGAATAATAATTATGTACATATCAAGAAATTTTGAAAAATTAAAATGAAATAAAATTACTAAAAATTAAGAAAAATTCAGTTAAAATTTTTAAAGAAATTATAAGAAACGGAAGACCTGAAAATTAATATTAACTTGAATAATTATTTGTTTTATACCACATTTGTCTCACATTTACTTTCAAATTGTTTACATTTTATTAATTGCTAAAAGGCTGCTTGAGTAAATTATATAAAAGCCCGGACAGTGTTCATCTTGTTGCCAAAACTGATTTCTTTTTTTCTATGTTGTCTGTCACCTCAAAACTTAGGTGATAATAGCCTTCCACACACCTCTATTCCTAGTGGCATTTAACAGGATTTCTCCTGCTACCACATACGAACCCTCCTTTGCCATCTATTTGCTCAAACCCATCAAATATGCGTACATGTTGCTTCCACTGTCTGTTTTTTTTATTTCTATTTGTGAAGTGAGTATAGATTATCTAAATATTTCTTCCTCATTACATGTACTGGGAATTAAGTTATCTTTTCCTGAATGTATGTATTAGTTTTCTTTCGTTTCCGTCCTCTCTAAAACTTTATCGTTGCTTACCTGTTCGGTCCATGTTTATTTCAGCATCATTCTGTATAACCACGTTGCGGTTGCTTCCATTTTCTCCTTTCTTTTTTAGGAAGTTCTGGAATATTCATTGTCTTATTGAAGAACAGGCATCACATAACATTCAAGTCCTTTCTTTGTTTCCAAAGAAATTTTCCTGTCTCTCAATACTTTATTCGACTTCAGAAATGCATCATTTGCTATTGCAATTCATCTTCAGATCTCAGTTTTGCACCATCAATTTTCAGTTAGAACACTTCCCAGGTATTTAAATTTCTGTACCTAATTGATTCTTGTAAACGTAGCCTATAGTTGGCTTTTTGGTTTCTTTTACTAATGATAAGTTTATTTACTAATGATAAGTTTATTTTTTTGTTTTCTTCTTTATGAGGGGTCCTTTCTTTCGTCTTTCGTCAGATACTTTCTGTAGCGGGTTTTGTAGTTTCTTTTTCGTGACTTCTTTCAGCACTATATCATTTGCGTATCTTATATGGTTCAGAATGTGGCCGCCATTGACGAATCATGGCATGACTTCTAGAAATCTCAGAATTGTTTTGCTATATAAGTTAAATATATCCTGTGAGAAGAAACATAAAAGTTTTCTACCCATTTATATAATTGCATAAATACTGATCTCATTTGCTGTTTGTATGCAGGCAGTTTTTTTGCCAGTGGACGGTTTTGATTGCTCTAATGTCTTTTCCAAATAATTCTAGGTTGCTGAGCATTTTTATGAAGTCTTTGTGTCGTACTTTGTTCAATGCCTTTGCGTTGACTATAACATGTGTACACATTCTTTTTCAATTGCATTGCTCTTTCTGATGAAAATCTAAATGTAACTATCGCATTTTTCTTTCTAGTGTCCTTGACGAAACCGCGCTGTTTTTGTACTATCGTTGCCTTGATATAGTTATATGCCCTTTTAAACAGTATTCGGATGATGAGTTTTAATATGTTACTCATTTAGTTGATTGTTCGGTGGCGTTCACGTTCCTTTGCGCTGGCTTCTTAGGCAGTGCTACAAAAATCATTCTACTTAGGTTTTCAGAATTTCACTACTGTTATACCATTTATTTATTGTTTGTGTAATTCTGTCTAGGCCGAAACCTTCAAACTCTGCCGGCTTCACTATTACTATGTCGTCTAGCCCAGCTGCTACGATTATATTCAGTTTTGCCAGGGCGTCTTACTCTTAGGATTTTAATATTTCCTGTCCTTTCGTATCTCTGTATATTGTCAGTTGATCTGTCTTGTCGTGTGATATATCTTATATATTATTTCCGTCGCAGATTATTTCCTCTTTTTCTAATATATGTCTTCTTCCTTGCATTTTAAACTTTGTTAAGAAGCATTTCCATTGTTCTAGGGGTCCCCTTATTTTTATGCATTTCTACTTTATCAATTTTGCTGAATCTATGCATTTCTGTACATTTATTGTTGAGCTAATTATTTTTAACCTGTTCATTTGTTCTTTACTTCATTGTAAAATATCTTCATTTTTGTTCCATGTTTATGCATTGTTTTCTGTTTCCTTTACATCATTTCAACAATATCATCAATTGTTCACTCGTATTTTCTTCCACATTTGTTTTTCGTCGGGTGAATGTTGTTTTATGATGTCACTAATGCTTTTTGCTGAGTCCAATTTAGATCTTTCTTTTTCAGTGTCTTTCAAGTATTTGTTTTTCCTGCTGTCTATGTATTTTTAAGCAGGTTGAGATCATTCATAAGTCTGTTGTACTGTAGTTTGTGTGCATCAATATGCTTCTTCAGCCTCCGAAGTTTCATCCTTAATTTACAAATTACTAGGATGTCGCCGCTTCCACTGTCGACACGTGGATAAGTTTTGCAATGAACAACTGTATTCCTGAATCTTCTGTGATCGTTATATAGTCAATTTGATGTTTTGTTTCCCCTCTTGGTCTTCTCCATCTCCATAAACCTCTTAAATGTTCTTGAAACCCGGTGTTGTTTATTACTTGGTCATTTACTCTGCACAATTGGACCAATATTTTCCTCGGTAATTGCAGTTTCCTAGTCTAAAATTGCTAACTGCTAAGTTTCCCTCTCCCTACTTATCTTGATAATCAATTCTCTCATGTTAATTACAATTTCTAAGATTTAACATTGAGCCTTGTTATTTTCCATGATAAAGTATAAAAATTTTATTTCCTCTACAGTTGTCGGAGCATAGGCTACTATGTTGGTATAAAACAAAATATTAAAATGATATTCAATAAATATTGTGTTAGAAGAGATGAATCCATACCTTTACTTAGAATAATTGCGCATAAGTAAATATAATAAATTCAACTTGAAATTCAACATGTCTTTTAAGTTTCTCATTGACACTACAACACACCTCCTATAGAAGCGTACCTAAATATGTTGTACACATAATCATGTAAAAGACAGAAACTTATATAACGAGTTATATAACGTTAAACGGAATATAGCTAATCACCATTGAGACGCATGCTCAAGCATATTTTATGTTTGATGTAACCTGTTGTTTATACCATATCTAAGCTGAAAGTGTGTGCACAATAGTTTGAACAAGCTCAAGACGTTCAAACCCTCGGTCAAGATGACTTGATATTTCCTGCTAGCACAAGAATCGACGGCTCTGAAAACGTCCCCTTTATAGAATTTTACTCACAAAGATTGCGTCAACCGTGGTATGTTTTTAGGCACTTTCCAAAGTTGAGATAATTTCCTCCAGATCGATAAAATCAAGAAGTTACCTTCCAGGGAAATTGACCCTTGCAAGATCTGAACCTGAACTTCATGGACACAAAGCAAAAATACAGGTGCTTATTAAAAGAATAAAGACGGGATAAGAACAGAAAGATAAGACAAACTATATAAATATTTTTTTTATTTTCCCGATGTGCCGTGTCCCTTCAAAACGTAGGTGGGCAAGGCCTTCCACAATTTTCAATCTCTCGAAGCTTTTAATACATTTTGTTTTTGTCTTATTTTTTCCAAATCTTATTCCGCCATCCATTTAATAAATCTCAGTAAGTCGGTTATGTGTTGGTTTGGTCTGTCCCTTCAGACCATATTGAGAAAAGAAGTTAAATGTGATGGCAAGACAGCATTTTGCAAGATACAGAATTGTTTGGCTAAAGATGTTGGTGAAAATAAAAATAAACAATGAAGTTAATAAACTATCAACGTACATTATAAATTGGTACCCTTTTCCAATGAAAGGTAAAGTGGTTTGCACGTGAGATCATTTTTGTAAGCGTTATATTAACACCTCTATGGATTAATACTAGAACATACATATTATGTACAATTTTATGACCTCAACGAAAAATATTTTGAACAAATTTGTGTATTCGAATATATGTAAAATATACTGCTGGTAATTTTGTATTAAATTGGTACTTTTGGTAAGTTTTTAATATAATTATATATTGCTAGTATTTTAATATAAAATATATATTGTAATATATTAAGTGTGCTTTGTTTTTGTTTGAAGTTTCACAAATTGCCCATAGCCCGGACCTAACATGTGCTAAAACCCCGTTGGTCATGGTGATCATATGATGTCTTACTATCTCATTTAACTTCTTTTCTCAATATTGTCTGAAGGTAACTATAGAAATCAACATGCCGTTTGATTGATTTTACTTTTTTATATGAGATTTTTCCTTGGAGAATTCTCTGGGTTAAATTGTGATGGGTCATAATTCCAGTGTTTTGATTCTTCTGTGAATACTTGTTCTGAAAATCCAAATCTCACATACAGACATGAGAATACATAGAATCTCAAGTGTTTCAACTTTCCTCTAAGACGGATGTTTTTATCGATCTACATGGATTCTGGTTACAAAGTGAAGATACAATATTCTTAATCTCAAGTAGCTCTTCTCAGTTGTCATATTCTTGACATATTTTCCTAGACTTAGGCACAAAGCGACCTTTCATGCTTTAAACAAATTGCTTGTTAGTTCTCTAAGTTCTTAGTAATATCACAAATATCATCCCAGAAAATAATACTTGTGCAGACGATGAAATCAGAATTTTCTTTCCAGTGACTTAAGAATTTAGGAAACAGAAGACAGACCGGTAGTAATTTAAAAGACCTGTCCTAACGATTACCTTAATGATGCTGTGATTGTTTGATTTTCTGTTAAAAACTTGGTTACTGTTGATACGATTGTGGCTTTCGTGCTATTTAATTTGCCACTATATAATGCATTCTTGACGTCTATGAAGCTTGTATTTCTCAAGAATTCAAAATGTTTGAAAATCAGTTCTACGGCAATTGTTCAATTTTTCATCTTATTCGTCTGCAGTATTTTATTCTGCCTATGGAACGCCTCTGCTCACTAATACACTAAGAATTTTATTACTTCGTACATTATCAGACTGATAGTTTTGTATTTAAGAAACTGTTGTACTATGTGGGTTGCAGAAGTCTAAAGAGATAGAAGTTACATGCCTGGAATACTATTTACAAAAATATCCAGATAATTTTATATAAGTTCAAAATATCGTGCACATTTTTTTTAATCTTAAGGCTAAATCTCTCCTAAGAAAAGTGAATAAAAAAAGTGAAATCTCAAAGGTAAGTAGGAAGAATTCCTCTTGTAACTATGTTGAGACAGTTTCCGGGAAATTGTTTGGGAAACCTCATGTGTTCGGAAGATTTGCGTAAAATAAGTCAACACATTCTTTTATTATTAGTTGGCGCCGCAAGATACAAAAATGTAAATTAAACCATGGGTTGTGGATAACAGTTTCCAAGAATATTTTGTAGCTCTTCAATTCTCTAGTTAAAATCTTGCTGGCAAATTTACATTTTTCTTCCATTTGCGCAGGCGTACGGCTTAATAGCATTAGAAAGAATTTTGTTTTTAGCCGCAAAAGTCAGACAAGTTTTCCAAAAATTTACATAACGAATAAGTAGAGTCTCTGAAGATTGTTGTTTTACTGAAAAACAAAATATTTTCTTTTATTTACAGTTTACTCCATTTAGATAACTATTTATTCAATATAAATACAGGAGCTATTTATGTGTTATTCTTATCCACGTTTGGTTTATATTTGCCGCCCCTATCCAATGTTACCGTATTCGTAATATATTAATTTATTAAAGCTGTGTTTTTGCATATAAAAGAAACCTTGTCACTATTCCTTTGACCTTGTGCCACATCTAATCTTCGTTTAATAATTCATTATAAAACAACCTAAGAATAATAAAAAATTTCCTAACTTAGTTACGACACAAGACTATATGTTTTGGCCGCCATGATTCGATTGAAATCGTTACATTGTAAATTGTTTAAATTTTCATTATAGATAATGATTCTTATATTTAAGAATCAATGAGTTTTTTAACCCAAGTTTTTAGAAAATCTCACGATAAAAAAGTAAATGATAAACAGGTATTTCTGTCAATATGGCGGCTAATATTGACATCTTGTTTAAGAAAATTTTAAGAGTTATCTCTGGACCCAAACAAACTCAAAACCAGTAATTGTGTTAATATCCTGTATTCTCTCTTGACAGTGAATAGTTTTAATATAAGATAGAACATTTAATGTGTGGATATATCGACATATTTTAATACAGGTTTCTCTACGCTAGATTTGTTTTCTTTTTAGGAAAGTAATAATATTTTTTAAACTTCATAGATCAAAACATTAAACAATAAAGCAGTAACAGTATTTAAGTTATTCAGACTATTGTCCTTATTTTTGTTGCTATTTGTACGACGTTTCTGTCTTTGTAGGCTCCGGCCTTCTTCAGGTGCTAAGAATTTTAAACCGAAAACTTTATTACAATCACTGGGGTGTATCGTTCTTATTCCTTGCCTAGAGTCGCTTCTGGTAGTCATGATTTATATCCCTCTAACCCTGTAACATACTTACTTGAGAAAATCCTAGAGAAAACAATTAACACCAAAACTGCAATATGAAAGTGTTACTGGAATTTACTTTTATAAGTCACATATATTCAGCTGTTCTTGTCTTTAGGACACATGGCCCAGTGGATAGATGTTGGTTACTTCCTATGACTTGACCCAAAGTTATGTGAGTCCAGTACCAGGTTACAAGAAATATGAATGTGTTCTGTCCTGGAAGAATGAAAATACACAGATATATTTAAGTAATGCGTTTGTTCCCGTCATATACAGTAGTACACGTCTGGGCAGAGTGGTAACATCTAGTGAGATGAGTAGACAACGACCGTACTAGCCATAAGCTGCCAATTACATTGTCGCTACTCGATATAAGTCCTTTATATATTGTGAACAGTATGTCATGTGTTCCAGCTATGTCAGAACAAAACAATATACCCCAGTGATTGTAATAAATGGTTCGGTTCGAAATTCCTAGCAGAAGATGGCCAGAGTCTCCCACGGGCAAAACATCGTACAAATAGTAGCAAAGTTGAGGACAATATTCCGAATAATGCAAGCACTGTAAATCTTACCTCATTTCAGAAATATAGACGAAGTATATGTCAGTAATGTTGAAAATAATGTCTCATCTGATTAGAATTAAATTGTAATATAACAATCTGGCCCCACCCGAGGAAGGCTGATGCAAGTGAGGGTGTTTCCGGTCGTTGAAAGGAACGGATGTTTGTTTGACCTTATTTCCGGCAGTAGCGGAAATGGCTACAGAGGCAAACAGAACAGGTGTCTCTGAGAATTACGTGGGCGTGCGTGGGCGAGGCAAAACCGGAAGAAAAAGTCCCGGTTCTGGAGATTATAAAAAGACCTCGGCGCACGGATTCGCCAGCCCAGAGTAGCAGTAGAGAGAGAGAGAGAGAGACAACAGATACGACGACACTCCCGTCAACCCATTAGAGGCGCGCTCTCTCAATTCTCTGTCCCCTATGCTACACGGTTCATCGTCATTAATAAAAATATAACTTATATTTTTATATATATGCGTGTTTGTTGTTTGTCGATATACAACAAAATACCAGTATCGTAATTTCCAAAATTGAAAGGATTATGTTAACCATGACATTCAAAAAATCACAAGGCGTTTCCAAAAGAGAGTAAAAATGAAAAACAAATAGTAGAGAGAGAGACAGACAGACAGACAGACACAGAGAGAGACAGAGAGAGAGAGAGAGAGATAAAGAGAAAAATAGAAAAAGTGAGAGAGCATAAAAATCCAAACAGTTATGAAGAGTATAAATGATTACGGCATTTGATACATGCGCACACATATATACACATATTTTAACAAACACCGAAGCAAAGGCATACGCGTACACATTCATAACTGCATCCACGCTCACACACAAACAGAAACAATGAACCTAACACAAATAATTAGCTAATACAAGACGATGAATTGATTCTGGATATTTTGCATAATGTGTATTCAAGGTTGTTGTTGCTATTATTATTATGTCATTTTTTCATCATATTTCGATTTCTGCTTTGGTCTCACTACCAACCAAGTCTGCGGGGAGATCTAAGGCTTGTCGTGGCGTGTTGTTATGACTTCATTTCATGTTTTTCTATCTTTCCTATCATCCCTAGCATTACATTAAAGTTTTCCTAAGTGTGTGGGCTGTACTTAATAAGAAAATTTTTTGTATATCTCTTAAGCTGGGGTTTCCAGGGATTCTTTCAATGTGTTGCTTTGTTCCATTTTTTATCATTCCAAGTGCACCTACTATCACTGGCACAACTCTTGTTTTCAATTTCCACATTTTTTCCATTTGAATTTCCAGGTCTTTATATTTTGACAGTTTTTCAAATTCCTTGATAGCTATGTTACAATCCACTGTACAAGCCATATCAATCAATAGACAAGTTTTCTCCTTCTGGTTTTTAACAATAATGTCTGGCCTGTTTGCTTCAAATTTTCTGTCTGTGTAGATGGTGTAATCCCATAGAATGGTTACATCTTCTATTTCTGTAACCGGTGCTGGGTGATGTTCATACCATTGTTTGTTTACAGCTTTTCCATAATGTTTGCACATTGCCCAATGTAAATATTGCCCAACTCTATCGTGGCGATTTTTATATTCATTTGGAGCAAGCACAGAACAGCCTGAGATTAGGTGGTCTATTGTTTCTTGGTGTTTATCACCAAACCTGCATTTTGGATCCATATTATTATGCATAATATTCGCTTGAAAGTTTCTAGTGAAAAGAATTTGGTCTCGTGCTGCAAGAATAAAGCCTTCAGTTTCAGACTTTCATCCAGATGCACGTAACCATCGATGAGTATTAACTTTTTCAACATTAGATTTATCGGCACGTTCTGGATATTGGCCATGCAGGGGTTTGTCTTGCCAGCGCTGTTTCATCTGTTCAAGAGCTTTATCTTTGGCTTTCATTTTCATATTTTTTGCCGCAATAGTTGGTTCTTGGCTTCTATTTTGCTTTTCTACAGCATCTACTAACTGTAAATCTTGTTTGTATTTACTGCCTTCTTTTATTATGTGAATATTTTTCCATCCTTTCTTCATGTTGCCTTACTAATTGTATCATCCGATCCTTTGTTGTTTCTATGTATGTTAGTAAGCCAATAGTTGTTGTCTTGTATGACAATTCCAGCTGAATAAAACCTCTTCCACCTTCTTTACGGGGTATGTATAGACGGTCTACATCAGCCTTTGGATGATGCATCTTATGCTTAGAAAGAAGCTTTCTTGTTTTAGCATCCATTCGCCTGATGTCGTTTAGAGTCCAGTTTAAGATGTTAAAGTTATATTGGACAACTGGGATTGAAAGGCTATTAATGGCCATAACTCTGTTCTGTGAATTTAATTCAGTTTTTAATATCATTCGTAGCCTTCTATAGTACTCTTTACGCACTATTTCTTTTATTTTTTATGGTGAATGTTTTCACGCTCATTTACACCTAGGTATTTATAAGCTTCTTCTGGTTTCAATTCTTTTATTGTTACAGCAGGGTCTAAGGTAATTGAGGATGTTTCTTGTATAGATCCACGTAAAACTGTAGGTTTAGCACATTTATTCAAATTGAATTTCATTCCAATGTCTTCGCTGAAGCATTTTACAGTTTGCAGAAAACCTTCCAGCTCATTATCATTCTTAGCATATAACTTCAAGTCATCCATGTAAAATAGATGGCTTATTTTCTTTTGGCCTATTTTATAACCACATTCTGTGTTATTAAGTTTACTGGTTAGTGCTATTAATGATATGCCGAATAGTAAGGGAGATAAAGAATCATCTTGAAATATACCTCTTTTGATGTTTATTTCATCAGACTTATAGGTTCCATTTATATGATTGAGGTAAAGGGTTGTTTTCCATATAGACATGCACTGTTTGATGAAATTGATGATGACCGGCGATATCTTGTATATATTTAAAGTCTGTAAAATCCATGGATGTGGCACACTATCGAATGCCTTTCGATAATCTATCCAGGCAGTACTAAGATTTTGTACTTTGTACTGTAGCAGTTTTCCGGATCATTTTGTTAATTAGCAATTGGTCTTTACATCCATAACAGCCACGTTTACACCCTTTTTGTTCAAGCGGTACCATGTCATTTCTTTCTAAGAATAAATATGTCTGTTTTGTTAAAATAGATGTTAATAGTTTATATGTTGTCGGAAGACATGTAATTGGTCTATAGTTTTTCGGGTTGTTTGTGTCACCATTCTTGGGTAGAAGAAATGTAATTCCTTTGGTCATCCATGCAGGAATTTTACTGGGATCGTCAACCATTTCTTGAAGTTTTTTGGCTAGATTTTTATGTGCTGTATTTAAATAATATAGCCAAAAGTTAGGGATTTTATCTATACCTGGGAATTTTCAATTGTGTGCTTTTTTTAGTGAAAATTTAACATCCTCCTCTGTAATTTCAGCCCATGTCTGTTCTGGTTTATTTTTCATTCGTTCTATCTCTTGTGCAATCCAATCTACTTCCTTGCTATGTTCTTTAGGCTAAGCCCATATCTTTTCCCAGAACTGTGTAACTTCTTCCATTCTGGGGGGAACTGTCACTTCAATTCTTTTTTTACCTATTTCCCTGTAAAATCTCTTTGTATCGGTTTGAAAAATCTTGTTTTGTCTGTAAAATCTTGCTCTTTTCTCATAGCACCTTATTCTTTGAGCCTAAAGTTGTATCTTTTGCTTTATCTTTTCTTTAGTTGATAAGACTTCATTTTCATTTCTAATGTTGTATTTTCTTTCGGCCCTTCTGCTTTTCCTAGTTCTTACATTTATTCCTCTACTCAGTTCATCCAGTACTGATAGTTCACTTCTAAGTTGTTCGATTTCTTTTTCTATTTTTCTTTTCCAAGGTGGATCTTCATGTCTGCGAGACTGCCTTGTTTTTATTTTCATGTTCAATTTTTTTGTTGCTGCTATTGCTGATGCATATATTGCTTCATTGAGATTTGTATGAGTGTCTTCATCCAAGATTAATTTCAGTGCTGCATTGTAGAGTTTAATAGTTCGGAGGTTATGTTTTGTTGGTTGTAATTTTGGGAGCTGTTCTCGTTCCTCCATTGTAATATTTTGTATTTGACTTAGATGGTTCTTTATTTCTACCTTGGCTTCCTGTATACTGTTCTTATACTGTTTCTCTTTTCGTATTGGTTCTTTATTTCTACCGTGGCTTCCTGTTTACTGTTCGTATACTGTTCCTCCTTTCTTCTTCTTCTTCTTCTTCTTCTTCTTCTTCTTATTATTATTATTATTATTATTATTATTATTAATAATAATAATAATAATAATAATAATGCTGAGGATGATAGGGAAGATAGAAAAACATGAAATGGAGCCATAACAACACGCCACTACCTGCCTTAGGTTTCCCCGCAGACTTGGTTGGTAGTGAGACCAAAGCAGAAATCGAAGTATGATGAAAAATGACATAATAATAATAATAATAATAATAATAATAAAGACCTGGAAATTGAAATAGAAAAAATGTGGAAATTGAAAACAAGAGTTGTGCCAGTGATAGTAGGTGCACTTGGAATGATAAAAAATGGAACAAAACAACACATTGAAAGAATCCCTGGAAACCCCAGCTTAAGAGATATACAAAAAATTGTATTATTAAGTACAGCCCACACACTAAGGAAAACGTTATCTATGTAATGCTGGGGATGATAGGGAGGATAGAAAAACATGAAATGGAGTCATAACAACACGCCACTACCTGCCTTAGGTCTCCCCGCAGACTTGGTTGGTAGTGAGACCAATGCAGAAATCTAAATATGATGAAAAATGACATAATAATAATAATAATAATAATAATAAGAAGAAGAATACTTCACCTGTTAATTTTTTATACCAATAAACGGAGAAACCTCCCGAAATTTGAAGCTTAAATTTAGCATATTTATTCCCGTTATATTAGTTATATTTACATTTTGGTGTTTCTCTTCTATGGATTTTTTAAATTAAAATATTCAATGGGCTTCATTAAAACTTTTTTAATTTCTAAATAGTTAGGTTCCATAATACAGAGTTAGTTATATCTTTAGAGATAATGCATGTGCCCGGTGACTGCAATTGTGCATATGCGTGTTCAGTAAACTGCAGCTTCATACTACAATTAAAATGCATACCACAAAAAGAAAAGAGCATACAAGATTATGACATGACTAGATTTTTATATGATTGATATTTTTAGGTGAATTATGACATTAGATATATCATGTAGAGATTTAGTTTTCTGAAATTAATTTAGAAACTGTTATCATTAATTGAAGAAATGCACAATTTTTTCTATGTATACGTTTTCCGCAAATTTCAGGAATAATGTTTTAAGCTTAAATAGTGTGGCGATTAAACTCTTGGGGAAGTGAATACTAAACCCTGAGGGAAAAATAATACGGTCCGGAATTTTCTATGTGCTAACTATTATGAAAATATTCATTTCTGACAGCATAGCAAATGAATATATAAACCCAAATGCATTAATACACAAATATCCAAACACACACACACACACACACGCATATTCACCCACACAGACACTCATATGACAAGGTAATGCGGTAGCTAGAGAAATATTCATAATGTAGTGCCATACAAAATTTAAAATTTTTAAACCTGCATGATACATTAATATTTTTTACATTAACCTATATAAAATTATTTTAGTATAAATCTTCCCGAACAGAAGTATATTCTATTGTGTACGGTTGAGTGTGTTCAAGCATACTAGTATTAGTATTAGTATTTGATCATTGGAATTTAAGTAATGAGTTTTGAAAAAAAAGAACATGATCAGAATATCGGACAAAACCGACACAAAAAGAACTCGATGCATTAAACATGCCAAAGAAAAAATGCATATTCAGAGACATAGTAAATCCTTAAAAGGTGTCATATGAAAAGTGAAATAATTAAAACGCTATTGGCTATTTCATGTATAAATTCTCATAATAATCCAATAAAAAATCAAATAGTAGAAAAAGATATAAGCATAATATTTTACCTAGTCTTAATAATAGTATAGTCTTACTCATCTACTGAGCACATTCAACTACTTGGTTGACTATACTATCTCTATTTCACAGGCCGTCTCAGACAAATTAGTATTTATATAGCACGTACAGAGACCCTGTGTGCGTGTGTTTTATGTGTAACAGATGGTAAACAGTTGTTTGACTAAATTTCACATAGACAGTTACATAAATGTTTATTATTATTATTTTAATTATTTGGACAATTATTTTGACTTTACTTGCTGATTTACGATTATAATATTATGATTTTTATTTTATAAATTATTTATAGGAATATGACCTAATTTAAGTGTATTAGCATTAAAAATTTGAATTAGAAGTTTATTATTAGGGAAAATTTTCTCAATTATTTTGAGGAACTCCAGCCATAACTTAGTGCTAAACACTTAATTAAAGGAGTATATATAATATGATTTTTCTATTTCTATTTTTCTTGTTGTAGTCATATTATTTATGTATCTTATATCATGGTTTTTACAGCTACAGTTAATAGGGCAATATTGTAAAAATCATAAAATAACACTTCACAAAATAACTTTTACAAATTCTACATTCTATGAAGGATGGCATATGTTTCATTATACTTTTAGGTGATTAAAATTTCGGTGGATGTATAATTAATACTCGTTGGTTTGTTGTTTGTATACTCGTTGGTTTGTTTTTGTATAATTGATAAATATCTTTTATTTACTCAAGTGTTACTTGATGGAATTTTACTAATTTTAAATTAATGTTGAATATCATATTAGGTTTAGATATTTGTATTCTCTATAGATTAGTTTTCTAATTTTATCGGTTTCAAAATTGTGTGGAAGATGAGGCCAATATATAGTAACGCTGGGTAAAAGTGAATATTTCTTCCTTTTATTCATATATATATATATATATATATATATATATATATATATATATATATAAAATTATTATTATAAATCGATTTTGAATTTTCTTAAATTTTCATATAAGTTTTTATATGTGACAAATAAAGGATATGTTGGGAAACTAATGTGCATTCTAATTTTAAAACAGATAATTACAATTCTTTGAAAACGAAAAATGATGAATGAATTTAAAAACATAAAACAATGCTATACAGTTCCTCCTACTAGCAAGTATAACAAAAAAGAAAAACTCTTTATTTAAATGTGATGTTCGTCTTGCCTCGTTCTCAGTGTTGTATATTTATTACACGAAAATGAAAGTAATATTTTTGTTTGATTTCTTGCTGATGAGTAACCTGATGTTTAATTATCAAAAGTAAATCTACGTATAATTTTTTATCTATTACTCTTTTGTTGAAGGAATTCATGATATAAAATAATAACGAGAGAACATTCGTGCATTTTTCTTTTCTGCAAGCCAGCCGATGTATATGACGGCATATGATTTAACGCAGCATCCATTAATTACAAAAAAAAAAACAGAAATAATACAAAAAAAAGAAAACAAGTAGAATTAGCCATTAAAATGAAACTTCTTACCAGGCAAAAGGAAGCATAACAATTCAGCCACAAAAGAAATACTTATTATTCAAGACACATATTTGATCGTAAACAAGTGACAAACGTTATACTTGAAGAAAATATATTCGTTTGATAAGAGCCAGTATTAATATTGTCACACCTTCTCTGAATTCTTCATAAGCATTCCGAATGTAGAATTAGTAAATTCTGAACCATACAAATGTCTCGGGATATGGTCCTGACGTAAGGAACTTAGCTCAAAAGATAAGAAAATTGTGCAGGAAAAAAACTTTCGCTAGATGCAGTTTTTAAAAAGCATACTAGTGTAAAACAGAAATCATTATCATTATCGTATAATGCTTCTAAATTGCCATGTGAAATCAAGATTTGGTGTGGTTTTCAAGCATGCTACCAAAACAGATCACATCTTAATTTAAATCAAAATATCAAAAGCATCTCGCTATTAAAGAGGTTCTAAAAACAAGAAATTCTCTACTAGCATCAACCATGAATTATTTAATAATGGAAATGGAGTACTGAATTTACAAAAAAAAAAAAATAGACATGCTCACACGATTTGAAGTCGTGCGTGGCTCGATTGAGCTTTGAAAGAACGAACCTTTTCAAAAACACAACATAAATCTCGTTACATTAAAAATAACATAATTCCCCCCACCAAAAAAAAAAACAACAACATCGGACACATCACTTCCTTGAGAATGGCCGGTAACTTAATTGAAATCGCTAAGATAAATAACGATAGGAGGGATATTCTGCGGGCATGGAGAGATGATCAGTTACTAAAGAAATGTAGAGTTTGGATTTAAGGAACGAAATCCGAAGGTATAACTTCAGTGCAGGAGAGTCGGAGAATTATCCGTCCACTGAGGAAATACATATGAACTCTACTGATGATCAGAGGGCTGAGAAAATCATGCAAATCTTGGAAGACATATGGAGGCGCATTGGCAAGTTGACCATAGCGGAGCGGCTTGCCAAAAAGAAATGAAATGCTACCAGGTTCTGGAAGTCGTTCACGAAAAGTCCTTTCCGATTCACGAAACAGTTGTTTAGGTAGAATGTTAGCAGGACATTGATTGTTGAGCAGGAATAGCTGGAGTTTATGAGCACGTACTCTGACGTTAACAGGTATGTCCTAGTAGAGGTGATGCCAGTTTTATTCAAGCAATTCTCTTCTGAAGTAGTTTTCGATTAACCTCCAGTGACTTGGAAGGAAATCCAAGGAGTAATACTGAAGTCAAGAGCTTGTTCTGGTAGTGGTCCTAATAGTCGAAAGTATGCGCTTTACATGAAGTGTCCCTGGCTGTTAAGGTGTTTGTGCAGGATTCTTGTGAAGATTTGGGATGTTGATAATTTTCAGGAATGTTTGTTTCCAGATGAGGTATATATATATATAGCGAAGGAGTAGATTTCGTTGACGCTTAGTCAGTTTCCTCGAATCCCTCTCGACAGTTTTGAAGAAAATGCCTTCTTTAAAATGTTTTCAAGTAGACTGACGGGTTAATTGCTCAAGAATAATTACATAGATAGCAGTATTTAAACGGAAGGATTCCCAGATTTTCCGAGTTGTTTAAAACATGCGTCAATGATTTTGGCAAATATTTGTGAGGTTAAAGCTACAGGGAATAATAATTAAGTCATCTGGCAAAATCTTGCTAATGCGTAGGGTTCAGTCTCTCATAGCATGATACAGCTTGCGCGGGATTTCTTGTACGTTCTGCAGACTCAGGTATTGTCTGGGTGTTCATTTCAATCAGTTTATGCTGGGTTTTTCAAAATTGAAGTGTATCACAAGGTTTGTAGAGCTGCACAGCGTATTTCGATCGGATGTGTCACTCCATTTCTGATTTTACTTGTGATGGAAGTGATCTTTAGAGGTACCCCTTCCTGCAGAACGAAATCAAAATCAGGGCATTTATGAATGATTTAACAATATTTCATGACGATAAGGAAATAACACAGTTGTGTCTGCAGAGACTTGCAGAGTATTTAGTGGAGGGTCAGATGACTTTCAAACAAAAAAAATACGAAAAACAAAAAACAGGTCACTGTCTACAAAGAGAGTTTCTGTCATTAATAAAGTGTTTTCCATCGCAGGCGAAAAGATACCAGCAGTACGGGTTCAACATGTAAACAGTCTTGTAAGCTGGTATAGCTTCCATGTAACAGATCGTCACCGTGGAGATTAAATTCAGCCAAAGGCGGAGAGGGATCTGCGAAGTATATACCAATATTTTCTTTCTTGGACATCTAAAGTATAGTGCATGTATTTTGGGATAATGCCGAGACTAATAATGCCGCTAACTACATGAGGTAACAGTGTCTCCAGTTGAGATAATTGCGAGGAAAATCAGTGTGAATACTAAAGTGGCTTAGTGTGGTGAGGATTCTGTCGCGGTTTACTATGTATGAAAGTAAGTGGGGAGGTAAGGAAGTATTAGGTGTCAAAAACGAGATTGCAATCCATGCTGAATCTAAGGATGCTGTTTTCCAAGAAGTTAAGCCAAACGTAAGGACAGGAAGAGTTGGAAAATATATGATATGCTGTCGATATTAGAAATGATGCTTAAGCAGGCGGAAGTTCAGGCTATTACACTGAAGTGACTTGCTTGATATAGTCTATTTGGTCAGAAGCCAGTAGACAGGATCAATGTAAGTTAAGGAAACATGGAGTTTGAAAAGTTGTGAAGGAGAAGCGACTGGGGCAACGTGTTCAACAGATTCGATAACTCAACTGAGAAAGTATAGATGGTTTTCAGACCAGTTTATCTTATTGATGGTTTCACAGCTCGGTGCATTTGAAGTTCTTCATTCAGGTAGCCTATGATATGGTGTCATTACTGGCAAATTTGAAAAGATAGTGAATGTACGAGTCACCTTTTTTCCGATTGTGTGTTGCATATTGAAAACGTGCGTCATATGCTCGCTTCCTGTCCTGAACTGCTACAGAATGGCTAGTACGAAATGACTAGGTCTTAGAGGTTGTAGCAACTGATTTCAAAACTGCTAGTACACCTTTGTTGGACCTTCAAAGATTTGACTATCTGAAGCAATGTATGTCTGGTGCAAGGCAAAGATCAAGTCGGTGAACTTATGGAAGTGGACAGTGGTTTATGTTACATAGCCAGAGGAGGTTATTTACTTGACATAGGCAATATCTAGTGCTGATTGATAGTGAAATGAAATATATGTGTCTTGGCGAGCTGAAGGTCACATTATAAGAACGGATTAAAAAGGCTCATGAAAGGACGTTACTTCTATATGAGAAACTGGTGCCTCAAATGTGTGAGATGCGATACAACTGTACCATAGATTTGTTTGAGGTTGGCTGAAGGAGTTTTCCTGATGCTTACTTGCAGATATTCCTCAAGTGTGCTGGTATCTAAAAACCGAATAAGGTAATAAAGCCCTGTGGCGAGAAAGCAGTAGAAGACAGTGCATGGATTACCCAGAAATTCGTTTTGAGTTACAATTAACCATATAGACCAGATGTAACGTCACGTCATTTACATTTTCCGGGGCCATCATCTAGAAAAATTACGGCGACCACTGGGCCGAAGTTTTGTTGAAGCACGGCATTCAGATGAAAAGTGTAGCTGGTCTGGAGCTTTGGATGTATACATGTGTTCTCTCTCTCTCTCTCTCTCTCTCTCTCTCTCTCTCTCTCTCTAAATATATATATATATATATATATATATATATATATGTGTGTGTGTGTGTGTGTGTGTGTGTGCGTGTGTGTGTGTGTGATCTAGATATCCACACTTTTGTTTCATGATCTAGACGCCTTTTCTCTGTAGAGCATGATGTATTTTCTTAGGTATTTCTGAATTTATAGTTGAAACTTTCTGATTTTGTGCGTGTTTCTCTAGAAGCATTTTAAAGCTTTATGATAGTGGTTTACCAACTGCTCATGACTTTTTAAATTAATTTCTTCAGATTTTTATGTTTTTCAATTTTGTCCAAGGCATTTTTCTTTAATCAACATCAGTCCGATCAGTTTGAATGATGTTAATTCTAATTATATCTCTCCGTGTATGTATGTGTGTATGTGCGCGTACTTGTGCTTGTGGGTATATGTGCACGTGTGCATATAATTAAAAAATTAAATCTTTGTTTTTGAGAAAGATTTGTTTTTAGTTTTTGTTTTATTTTGATCTTCTACTGAATCACATGATTCTGTTTCCTTTTGCATCGAAACATTTTGAAGCAGAACAATACTCTGCTGTTAGCGTTTATATATTTGTCTACAATAATGTCCTTGCCAAATTTCTCGATATTTTTAAATAATCTGAATTTACAATTATATTTTGCATTCCTATTTATATGATTTTAGACTTGTTACATTTGCTTCGAATTTTATTTTCAACAATGCAATGGTTATTTCCTTCAGTTTTATTTTGTATGTATAGGAAAGACCACATTGCAACCCGTTCTTTAATTGTATCTTCTGTAATTTTTTTTTAATTTTGTAATAGACAGCGGCTTGGAATGACTGCATTCTTCGAACAAAAAGACTGCAAGCGTCATAAAGATAAAAAACAAAACAAAGAAACATCAAGAAAATAACGTTCTGTTTAAGAAGATGTATGCTAAATTTATTTTACAACTATTAATGTGAAACAAAAAAATATCCACTTTACAAACTTATTGTTTTGTAAGAGTATTTTACTAGAGACCGGCGCGGAATGAGAAGTGGTCGAGAAGAGTTCAAATTATAATCATGCTCGTTACGCACAAATAAAATTGAAAACTTTTATGAAACAATATCTTCTCGACAGCTTGGGATTAAATAGTATGACATGTATCTTGAATACTTATTTGTGTTCTCAAAATAGATAATGTAATATTCATTTACTCTGCGTTAAATAACAAAGTGTTAAATTCATAATCGTATGAATTTTTCGAAAATGTTACATTGTGGTGCAGTAACTATCGGCTCGGAGTGAGAAATTAGAGTCCCACGTTCAGATTCTACTTGAATTCGTTGCATTTACTTAGGCGCAAATAACCTTGGAGAAATTTATTAATCAATTTAATAAATTTTAGCTATCGGCTAAATAAAAAGGTAGATTGGATTCTATAGCCTTGGTTCGTAACCATTCCACCGCAGAAATTAAAAGCAACTTACCTTGGAAAATCGACTACCAAGTCAGCCAGGATCGCCCATACAAAAGTCACGTATTTCTGACTGTCTGACTATTGTAGTTTAAATTCAATGCAATGGTGCTATTCATGCTGCTTGTGGTTTTTTGTCAAGCTAATGATCTTAGCAGTCTTAATATCTCTGTATATTTGATTATTCATCATTTACAATTTTAGAATTAATATCTGATACAAAGTCTTTAATTCATGTTCTGTGATTACTTTTCTCTATTATATAATGGGTTAGATTTTCTTATCTTAGGCTCTCAGATCTTTAATAAAATTATTTCAGGCTTTTTTTCACTAATTCTTGTATAAACATCTTTATCATGTTTTACTTTACGAATTTAGTGTTATTTTAGCCTTTTGTCCTTTGCTCCTTCCACGTAACTCACTTAATTTGTACTAAGTATCTTTTCATTAATGCGATTTCGTTGTTTATATTCAGTTTTTATTTCTTTTCTGCGTATCCCCGTTTAATAACCAGCTTATTTTCACAATATATTTAACTTGATTGGTAAGACAAAATTTCAATTCTAATATTATTTTATATTCAAGATTTCTCGCGTGCCAAACCTAACAAGTCTATTGCAACATAATTACGAGCACATAATATATTCTCCTTCATGTCATATTATTTATTTCAATTAACAATTATTAATGAATAAAAACTTTTTTTAAGATCTGCAGAATAATTTGATTAGTACACATTCACCCCATCAATAACTCTTGCGAATAAAATACAGTATTTATTTATCCCATTTATTCATTGTAAAATTTTGTAGAAAAATCCTGTTAAGATAAGCGCTCAGTTGTTGCACAATCTGACAACATAATAAATCCACCTTGAGAAAGAGAGCTATTTATGGTGTCCTGGAGCATCTCATTGTGCTCAAGTGAGAGAGTCCATTACTATGGCTGGAATGGCTCCTGGAAAATTAGTGGAAGCATTTCTGTATAAATACTAGCTAGATTCCGGTCATAGTTTGCAGGGTTTGCATTGGAGCAGTCGTCTTCGGATGACTGCTCTGTAACCCTATAACACTGTCAGCTCTCTGCTTCCGAGCAGAGAGCACAAATCCAGTCGTGGTTCCGCCGAAGGGTAGAACCACGACTCTGTAAAAATAGACAGATATGTTTTTGGCCCGGCTATATGGCCGGGAATACCCGCATTAAAATGACCATGTGTCACATCCGGCCCTGCGTGGGAAGGCTAGTAAATACAGCAGGGTTTGCATTGAAGCAGTCGCCTTCGGATGACTGCTCTATAAACCTATAACACTGTCAGCTCTCTGCCTCCGAGCAGAGAGCACAAACCCAGTCGTGGTTCAGCCGAAGGGTAGAACAACGACTCGGTAAAAATAGACAGACATATTTTTGGCCCGGCTATATGGATGGGAATACCCACATTAAAATGACCATGTGTCACATCCGGCCTTGCGTGGGAAGGCTAGTAAATACAGCAGGGTTTACATTAAAGCAGTCGTCTTCGGATGACTGCTCTATAACCCTATAACACTGTCAGCTCTCTGGCTCCGAGCAGAGAGCACAAACCCCATCGTGGTCCGCCGAAGGGTAGAACCACGACTCGTTAAAAATAGACAGACATATTTTTGGCCCGGCTATATGGCCGGAAATACCCACATTAAAATGACCATGTGTCACGTCCGGCCTTGTGTGGGAAGGCTAGTGAATACAGCAGGGTTTGCAGTGAAGCAGTCGTCTTCGCATGACTGCTCTATAAACCTATAACACTGTCAGCTCTCTGCTTCCGAGCAGATAGCACAAACCCAGTCGTGGTTCCGCCGAAGGGTAGAACCACGACTCGGTAAAAATAGACAGACATATATTTGGCCCGGCTATATGGCAGGGAATTCCCACATTAAAATGACCATGTGTCACATCCGGCCTTGCGTGGGAAGACTAGTAAATACAACAGGGTTTGCATTGAAGCATTCGTCTTAGGATGGCTGCTCTATAACTGCTCTATAACACTGTCAGCTCTCTGCTTCCGAGCAGAGAGAACGAACCTAGTCGTGGTTCCGCCGAAGGGTAGAACCACGACTCGGTAAAAATAGGCAGACATATTTTTGGCCCGGGTGTATGGCTGGGAATAACCACATTAAAATGACCATGTGTCACATCCGGCCTTGCGTGGGAAGACTAGTAAATACAACAGGGTTTGCATTGAAGCATTCGTCTTAGGATGGCTGCTCTATAACTGCTCTATAACACTGTCAGCTCTCTGCTTCCGAGCAGAGAGAACGAACCTAGTCGTGGTTCCGCCGAAGGGTAGAACCACGACTCGGTAAAAATAGGCAGACATATTTTTGGCCCGGGTATATGGCTGGGAATAACCACATTAAAATGACCATGTGTCACATCCGGCCTTGCTAGGCTAGTAAATACAGAAGGGTTTGTATTGAAGCAGTCGTCTTAGGATGACTGCTCTATAACTCTCTAACACTGTCAGCTCTCTGCTCGGAAGCAGAGAGCACAAACCCAGTCGTGGTTCCGCCGAAGGGTAGAACCACGACACGGTAAACATAGACAGACATATTTTTGGCCCGGCTATATGGCCGAAAATACCCACATTAAAATGTCCATGTGTCACATCTGGCCTTGCGTGGGAAGGCTAGTAAATACAGCAGGGTTTGTATTGAAGCAGTCGTCTTAGGATGACTGCTCTATAACTCTATAACACTGTCAGCTCTCTGCTTCCGAGCAGAGAGCACAAACCCAGTCGTGGTTCCGCCGAAGTGTAGAACCACGACTCGGTAAAAATAGACAGACATAGTTTTGGCCCGGCTATATGGCCGGGAATACCCACATTATAATGACCATGTGTCACATCCGGCCTTGCGTGGGAAGGCTAGTAAATACAGCAGGGCTTGCACTGAAGCAGTCATCTTAGGATGACTTCTTTGTCGCTGCTCTATAACACTGTCAGCTCTCTGCTTCCGAGCAGAGAGCACAAACCCAGTCGTTGTTCCGCCGAAGGGTAGAACCACGACACGGTAAAAATAGACAGACATATTTTTGGCCCGGCTATATGGCCGGGAATACCCACATTAAAATGACCATGTGTCACATCCGGCCTTGCGAGTGAAGGCTAGTAAATACAGCAGGGTTTGTATTGAAGCAGTCGTCTTCGGATGACTGCGCTATAACACTGTCAGCTTTCTGCCTTTGGGTAGAGGGCGCTCTCTACTTCCGAGCAGAGAGCACAAACCCAGTCGTGGTTCCGCCGAAGGGTAGAACCACGACTCGGTAAAAATAGACAGACTTATTTTTGGCACGGCTATATGGCTGGGAATACCCACATTAAAATGACCATGTGTCACATCCGGCCCTGCGTGGGAAGGCTAGTAAATACAGCAGGGTTTGCATTGAAGTAGTCGTCTTAGGATGACTGCTCTGTAACACTGTCAGCTATCTGCCTCGGAGCAGAGAGAAAAAACACAGTCGTGGTGCCGCCGAAGGGTAGAACAACGACTCGGTAAAAATAGACAGACATATTTTTGGCCCGGCTATATGGCCGGGAATAATCGCATTAAAATGACCATGTTTCACACCGGCCTTGCGTGGTAAGGCTAGTAAATACAGCAGGGTTTGTATTGAAGCAGCCGTCTTAGGATGAATGTTCTATAACTGCTCTATAACACTGTCAGCTCTCTGCTTCCGAGCAGAGAGCACAAACCCAGACGTGGTTCCGCCGAAAGGGTAGAACCACGACTCGGTAAAAATAGACAGACATATTTTTGGCCCGGCTATATGGCCGGGAACACCCACATTAAAATGACCATGTGTCACATTCGGCCTTGCGTGGGAAGGCTAGTTAATACAGCAGGGTTTGCATTGAAGCAGTCGTCTTAGGATGACTGATCTATAACACTGTCAGCTTTCTGCCTTCAGGTAGAGGGCGCTCTCTGCTTCCGAGCAGAGAGCACAAATCCAGTCGTGGTTCCACCGAAGGGTAGAACCACGACTCGGTAAAATTAGACAGACATATTTTTGGCCCGGTTATATAGCCGGGAATACCCACATTAAAATGACCATGTGTCACATCCTGCCTAGCGTGGGAAGGCTAGTAAATACAGCAGGGTTTGTATTGAAGCGGTCGTCTTAGGATGACTGCTCTATAACTGCTCTATAACACTGTCAGCTCTCTGCTTCCGAGCAGAGAGCACAAACCCAGTCGTGGTTCCGCCGAAGGGTAGAACCACGACTCGGTAAAAATAGACAGACATATTTTTGGCCCGGCTATATGGCCGGGAATACCCACATTAAAATGACCATGCGTCACATCCGGCCTTGCGTGGGAAGGCTAGTAAATACAGCAGGGTTTGTATTGAAGCGGTCGTCTTAGGATGACTGCTCTATAACACTGTCAGCTCTCTGCCTCTGACCAGAGAGCACAAACCCACTCATGGTTCCGCCGAAGGGTAAAACCACGACTCGGTAAAAATAGACAGACATATTTTTGGCCCGGCTATATGGCCGGGAATACCCACATTAAAATGACCATGTGTCACATCTGGCCTTGCGTGGGAAGGCTAGTAAATACAGCAGGGTTTGTATTGAAGCAGTCGTCTTAGTATGACTGCTCTATAACACTGTCCGCTCTCTGCTTCCGAGCTGAGAGCACAAACCCAGTCGTGGTTCCGCCGAAGGGTAGAACCACGACTCGGTAAAAATAGACAGACATATTTTTGGCCCGGCTATATGGCCGGGAATACCCACATTAAAATGGCCATGTGTCACATCCGGCCTTGCGTGGGAAGGCTAGTAAATATAGCAGGATTTGTATTGAGTTACAACCTGCTTTATTTTTGTCTGCCAGCTGGATGCTAGCTGGGACCCTTACACCGCTAAGTGTTGTTATTCTATTGTTATTCTACAGAATGTTAATGATGCTTTGTTTTTAATATTCTCTGTAAAGAATATGTTATTTTATTTGTTGTTCTCAAGTTTATAAATATATGAATGTTTAATTTGAAATTGAGTGTTGTAATGAAAATATTTAATAGCGTTATAATTAATCCCTCTACCCACTTTTAGACAACGTGCTATTGCAAAATATGCATTGGCCGGAATTATCCAAATTAAACAGAATATCTCATTGAGAATGGATGAAATTTAAGTGAAAATATATTTTGTTTTCTGGATATGTGATGCATTCTCTTTTGCTAGTCAGGGATATCTAGGGGAATTGATATTTTTTTACATGACTATTTGTTTGAACTTATACTAAGTATATACTTAATATTTATGTTCCTTCTTGCGCCTACATCCCCCTATTTATGGGATGTTAGCAACCCGGTATGATAAAAATAATTAAACCTACAAAGGGCGGAGGAACTCTTGATGAGTTAACGGCTAGCTAACTAAAAGCAGTGTCTCAATAAATCGCCGTGGAGAAGACAACAGGATACCACTTCACTATTTACCTATCCTGCGTACATTCATGTTTATACAACGAAAATATATTAAACGTAACGGAGTGAAGGGGGTTGCTTCCAAAGAGAGTTATTCCTTGCTCGGTTAGGACCGACATGGGCAACAGGTGCCCACTGACCATCATCCGGCGACTGTTAGCAGCAACGGCGTAAAGGGGAGAGTTTTTCCCAAAATCTGTCCCTAGTCCTGGAAGGAACGGCATGAGCATCAGATGTCTCTGGACAGTTACCCTGCAACTGGGCGCAACAAAGAAAGGATTACCTTGGGGACATGGAATGTCAGAACGTCAAGCAACTACGGACAACTAGAGAATGTCAAGCAGAAAATGAACAGACTAAAAATCAATATTCTGGGAATATGCGAAACCAGATGGCCAAATAATGGAGATTTCAGCAGCGATGGTTACTTCCTGGTTATTTAGGTAGTGTTATGAATATCGACTTGCTGATCTCATCTGGTATTACATCAGTATTATAAATTTCATTTATTATTTCTATAATTTTCTCTATACCAAATACTTACAGGCCTATCACCATTTCTATGACTATGCCATTTGTTCCAGGTGCTCTGTTTCTATTCAGGTTGGCTATTGCAGATTCCATTTCACATTTTACTATTTCCGGTCCGTTCTCATATTTGCCTATTATTGGTTGCTCTCTCTTGTCATTGAACCGATCTTTATATATCCTTCCCATCGATGGGAATTGATGGAGATGAACGGTAACCTTGACATATTTGCAAAAATTAAGAGTAATCAAGAATCTTTACTAGCAGCAAACCGCTTGTATACGAGCAGGTAATGAATTTAGCAGATATACAAAGATAGAAAGGGGCGTAAAACAAGGATTTGTCTTTTACCGGATCTGTTCAACTTGTACAGTGAGAATATTTTGAGGACCCTGGAAGTTATGCCTGGATTTGTCATCGGATGCAACAATTTAAATAACCGAAGGTACGAAGATGATACAGTGCTGATAACAGACACAGAAAAGAAACTACAAGATATCCTACAGAAGGTAGCTGAAGATAGTGATAAGAAAGGACTACAAATAAACTGCAAGAAAACCGATTTCCTGGCCATCAGTAAAAAGAGCAGACCAATATGCCAAATACAGGTCGGGGATACTAGAGTCAATCAGGTACAAAAATTTACATACATAAGAAGTGTTACAACAGAAGACGGAAAATGCGACACAGAGATCAGAAGCCGAATTGGCATGGGGAAAGTAGCATTCCAGAAGTTGAGTAAAGTTTTAGAAACAGGACATTTTCGCTCGAAACAAGAAAGAGATTACTGGATTGCTATATTTTGTCAGTTCTTCAATGTGGCAGTGAATGATAGACAATATTATCAAAGATGAAGGAAAAACTTGAAGCAAATGAAATGTGTTTCTACAGAAGGATGCTGCAAATATCATGGATCGAGCATGTGAGTAATGATGAGGTCCAAGAAATTATGGAAACAAAAAGGAAATTAATACTGAGAATCAGGAAGAGATAGCTGAAGTTCCTGGGACATGCAATGAGGAAGGAGGGCTAGGAGAACCTGATACTAACAGGCCAGATACAGGGGAAAAGAGACAGGGGAAAGCAATGGATAACATATTTGAAGGACCTAATCAGGTAGATATTGGAACGAGTGTTGCATGGTGTAACAGGGGAAGGCGTGCTAAGAGCCACCAGAAGAAGAATGTTTTTTCAGAAAAATAAGCACGTTCAAGTCATTCGTAAAATTAAAATACATTCAATTTACGGCTTCATCAATTTATGTCACATCTTTTGTCATAAGTTTGTACTTCGTGTGCTCATCCCAAGGGCTACTGCGTCGTACAATTATTTACATGTGCAGTATAGACACTGCTAATCAGTGAAGACGCGAATATTCAGTTACCTTTCAGTTCAAGTAGAAAATGCATCTGACATCTCTGATGTTATGGTATGAAACAGAGTGCGAATTATAGTTTGCATCATCTGGGGTTTATCCAGTACATATTGAGTTAATCTCGCATCAACTACTCTTATGACGTAGGGAAAGCTCTTTATTGATATTAAATAAGGTTGAAATCATCGAATATTCTCCGCCTTGTATAACGTAATGTATTACCTCTGACTAAGCGTAAAGTGGCTCCGAACCCAGCATGATAAATTCATTTAATCTGCTGAAATAGGAATTCATTTAGCTCGAACCATTGCAGTGATATAAAAACAGATATACTAAAACAATTTTATCCAAAGAAGTTAATGACAAATTGAACTGTTAAATTATTATTTATGCTGCGTTTTCTGTCATTTGTGATATGGATTTCTATGTCTCTTGTACAAGTATTTCACGGCATCTCCTGTGACGAGCTTACATCAGTGTTGCCCAGTTTGCATTAGTTTACTCAAGCTACTAGACTGACACCTTATTACAGTTAAACCAATCAAATTTAACCACATCTACTCTATCGGTTTCATTTCTTCCGCTTCCCGCTTGTGGAACTCCCTTTCCTTATATTTGCTTCCCTGATAGCTACAATCTCTAAGAGTTTAAATGCGATGTCAGCTGCCATAACTAGTCACCTTGACTATTTATTCTATCTATTCCACGACATTCCTAGTATCTTGTTCTTCTCCCTTTTCATTCTACTCTCACGTAGATCTCTTCACACTAGTTATCCTATCCTTCTTTTACCATTTCTCCTGTGACATGTTTCTTTTTCTCTTCGCTCTCTTCTTAAATAAGCCCCTTCGCACTACTGACAATATTGCCTTGAATGGGGTAAAATATTTATAACAAAAGATTGATCAGATATGTGTATGACATCTGTGTGAAAAAAGCACCGTTTACCACTATAATAATATATTTGCTTCATGTTATATCCCTTCTTCTCTATTCGCCTACGAGGGACAGGTCATTTAAAATATTTGTTACGAAAGAGAGAAAAAATGTAAGAATATATAGACGAAGAATACTAATGTTTAAAAAGAATTTTCCAGTTGCAGCACGTAAAAAGCCTATATGTATTATAAAACCAAATTATATGGATAAAATAAACGAACAGATTTATTCAAAAATGTTCGCCTCTATTCTCAGTATCTTTAGACAGACATCGTGACAAAATCATGAAATGCATATTCACATTCCTGTAAATCCTTACAAACACATCTTGAACATATTCGCAAAAGTGAACTTGATTTTTTAAATTGTATACGACTTTATAAAACGCGTCCATTTTTTCAGTCAGACTGATAGTTGCTCTTATTTTTTTAGTTGTCACCAATATCATATAGCAGCGATGAAACTGTTGTGTTGTTTCGTTTTGGTAAAATTCGAAGATAACACAAACTTGAATAATTGATGTTTATTTTAGGTATAAAAACTTTCTTACATCAAATTACAACCTTTAAATTTTCTGTGGATACAGAAGCAGACTAACTAAATTCTCTTCACTGTGGGATGCTAGTAGTAAACGAACCTATCCCTTCTGGACTCTAGTCGACAACTCACTAGCGTCTTCCACTTTTTAAATCTCCTACCCAAAACTACTGTCCTGAAATCCTACTTCTTGCTCCTACTCTTACTCCTACTCCTACCCCCAAAAAAACGGTTCCTTATTTGGCCGCCCAATTTTGAATTCTTGGCCTCAGTGTGTCTATCTTTTTCTATTTTTAGAACACTCGCCATATTATAAACCGTAACAAAACTTATCTTGCTAAACAATATTTTATCGCAGATTGAAATATAATGAAAGTATGAAAATATAGAGTCTATGTAAATTTACGGGTAGATAAAGACAGTGAATTCTAACAGCAATAGAAAAAAAGGAGACAAGAGAAGATTAATTAAACTTGCCAAGCAAATTGCCAGGAGATATGTGTGCCAGTCTGTGAAGTGAAATTTTGCCTGTTGCAGGTATACATTTAAAGGGGTTTATTCTAATCAATGACTATGATTTTCTAACAACATAATAATATGTATGCATGAAACGATTTGATGATCGTTGCCTACATATTTTTATCATATTAGTCATTCTGTATTGAAATTACAGCTGTCATTAACTTGGTTCAGGTGAAAATATTGGTAAACGAATGATTAAGTTAAGATTTAGATCTTAAATTAACAGTGTTAACTAATACAGCTCAAAATAGACTGGCACGTTTTAAAGTCATCTCCTTTGAAAGAACTTATAAATTCAATAATTTAAGAGCAAAAGAGATTAGTTAAAGTTGGAACATTTAATTCAGTCAAATTAGTCAGTTATGCTATCTTACAGTTACATCTAACATATATCTAGAACAGTCGTATCATTCATATGACTGTTGGTCTTGCTAAGTCTGTCAGTAAGTAAGCACCCAAGCACACCCCCCCATCCCCCCAGATATATATATATATATATATATATATATATATATATATATATATATATAGATGTGACTTTGTAACCCTGGGTTTCACGCTTTTGCGATCGTCAGAC